>ML249746.1:0-22992 GCA_005239495.1 Nicotiana undulata
CGGCCAAGACCACGGAGCCGTCCGTGGCGCTAGGCGTTGGGAGGCTTGCTAGGACGCCACGGGACGCGTTCAAGGGGTCATGGGGCATGGATGGAAAGCCGCCCATGACATAAGAACCTATAGTTTTTGTACAAGAAACCTAAAAATTAATTCTGTCCATCGGTTTTTAAAAATTGATTGACACCCCTACATGCAATAATGCAAAACGACAGGCGTCATTCCCTGGAGAGAAATGAGAAGGATGCTTTTAACCCCCAAAGTCTATACTAAATCAATTTCAGTCCCTCCATTTATTTAACGTTTCTCTATGATCCAATATATAATTTGGAGTACCCACACTGAACCAGAATCCATAACTCACGAGTCACGAAGCTACTGTTCCCTCTACCAACTCCGTCTCCCCACAGTGCCGCTCCGCCGTCGCCGCCGTTTGTCATCTCCGTGCAGAAAAGGTTAGTCCTACTCCATTCCCTTCAAATAGTGACCACGATTCTTGTTTTTCTTGTGCATTTTTTCTATGTTCCGAATCTTTCACGTTTTTTCCTTTACTTGCTATTTTCGATCATGCAATCATATGGCCCTAATCTCCTCTATTTTGCTCACTGCTCCACACTATTAGAAGCCTAAATCAAAGGTAAAGTCTTTCGTCTCTTGTCACCATTCTAATATTGTTTCAGAAACCCTTAAACCCTGCAAATTTTACCCTAGCCCCGAGTAGATATGGACCAAAATATGTTTTTTTCATCTTATTATTATTTTTCTTAATTTCCTTTTTGCAACTGTTTTTGTCTTCGTGAAATGACTACTTTTTGCATTCATCTTTGATTGACTCTCAGAAAATGCTCGTAATTTTGACAGCTGATTAAAATAGGGGACAATTGATAAATTCAAAGCTGGGTTGATTTTTACCTGTTGCCCAAACGCCTAGGCAGAAGGATGGATATATGTGTTATTAATCTCTGGTTTAAGTTTTATCTACTAAACACTATATATATAATTAGACTGGTTCAAAGTTTTGCCACCCTCTTTTCTTTCGTTACCAACTCATGCTGAGCATAGACACTCAGCTGCAGTTGGCTTGGCTTAATTCTTCGAAATATTCTTTCATTGTCTGCGGGAAACTCCATTTCACCACTAATACTTCCAATTGGTCGGTGTAGCTGATAAGGAGTTGCTCAGTCACTGATATTCACTAATCATTATAATCTTTTTTTTAAAGTTTCAAATTGGTGTAAACACTCGTATTAGAGATGGAGGGTTTGTAATATCTCATAAATGACGTTGTTGCAATAGCTTGATAGCTGTATTCTTGTATGAGCTGATACAATGTGTAGTCTTCTATGTTTGCCTATAATGTTTCAAGCTAATCTCTGCAACTTATTTGACTGAAAATGGCTGATACTGCTAGTTAAGAACCATTTCACTGGGTTGTTGTTGTTGTTGTTGTTGTTGTTGTTGTTGTTTTTGCTAGTTAAGAACCCAGCGCGCAAATCCTTAGTATTTTAATGTGCCACTTTGTCTCTTACCGTTCCCTATCCAGTACCTCTTACAAATCTGTTCCTGATGGATAAAGTTCAGTAAATGTACATTGCGTTTTTTATGGTTGTGGTATATGTATTTCCGGACATGTTCTTGAACTTTCATAGTAGCATTGCTGGGATGCAAGGGTATCTTTTTAATGCCCCATATTTCCCTTGTTTTGTTGCCCAATGAGTTTTGAATTGTGACAGGTAATTTGACAATGTATTTGAAATCTCGGTTGTCATGGAACGTGATAATCCCTGCTGAGAACCTTGATATTGAAGGTTTAATGCTTCAGAAGGCAATTGTTGTTCGCCTCTTGGAAGACTTTGCCTCCAAGAAAGCCACAAAAAATCTCGGTTACTTTATAGCTGTCACTACAATGGAGAAGATTGGGGAAGGGAAAGTTCGACAACACACTGGAGATGTGCTCTTCCCTGTGGACTTCAGTTGCATTACCTTCAACATATTTCGTGGAGAAATCTTGGAAGGGGTTGTCCACAAGATCTTGAAGCACGGTGTCTTTTTAAGATGTGGCCCCACCGACAAGATATACCTCTCTCATCAGAAGATGTCGGATTATAAGTATGTGCCTGGAGAAAATCCCATCTTTATGAATGAGAAGATGTCAAGAATTGAGAGAGACACTCTGGTGCGTTTCATCGTGGTTGGGGCAAGGTACGTAGAGGCGGAGAAGGAATTCCAAGCAGTTGTGAGCTTGGAGGGTGATTACCTCGGACCCATCTCACAAAGTTCTGTTAAGATTTAGGTTACTTGCCATGATTGGCTCATTTTGGACATAGACAAATGACATGTAAAGCTAAATTCTGTAGCTATGTATGTGTTTAGTACTGTTTTGGATTGAATATGACTATCTGTTGATGTTGCTGATGACCCTATGTGAAGTGTCTTACTTTCTCATTTCGTTTAAGCCCTCAAGTGATTTTATGTAAATGTTTGAAGGCATAAGATGTCTAAAACCAAATTCTTTTACTCTATGGTTAAGGTGATAAACCTTTTAATACCTGAAATACCCTTCCAAAATGTCTAATGCTCATTACTGATTTCCTTAAAAATATCTTAATGCAGTGTTTTCTTCCCAGATTCTTATACTTCAGGGGCAGATGTCACAATTCACTTTCTGAAAACAGTCTCCAAGTTTTCCATGTCTTTTCAGCCAGGGTCTAAGATTGTGGCACTTGAACAAAGCTGAGGTTTAAAGAAAAACTATAGCCAAGGGCGTGATAAAGGTCAATGAATTGGGTGAAAACCTTAGAGACCATGATTCAAAAGCCCAAAAACAATAGTAAATGCTAAGTGACAGATTGCTGGAATGTGCTTCTCTCAAAATAGTGAAAAAGCATCATCCCCGGACAAAACTTCATCTTGATCTGCAACTTAAAAAGACTTAGAAATGTGGCAGACACTCTAAATCTAAATCTTTTGGGCAAAATACAAAAGGATTTTTTACATTCCTATACCATATATGAAACTTTATTACCCTCAATGTTTAAGGTTTGACTTAATTACACTTAGTATACCAAATTACAAATTCTATACCATACTTAATTAAGGGTCTAATTAAATGGATGTTTTTTACTCCTTAATTAAAGGTGTCCATATATCCCACGTTTCTCTCTCCCCATAATTCCTAACCAGCATCGTTTTCCCCTCTCCTTTCTTCCTCTTCCCCATTCCTTCTTCTTCTCATCGTCTCTCTCTTTCTTCAAAAAATTGTTGGCTTTTCTTTTGCAGGGAAGATAATGGTTAGCTTTTCAAGAGTTTTATGGTAATGATGGCAAGCAACTGCCTGGAAGAAAAGAAAGATAAAGATTGGCGCAAAGGCTTGAAAGATAAAGATTAGCGTTAAGGCAAGCAACTGCGTGTTTGAAGTTATTCCCAAAGTTGGTATACAATCTATGTATAATGAATACATAGATTGTAATTTAATTGTAGTAGAAACGATATTGAGATTTAACGATTTGAGATCTGTTTGACTTTGTAGTTTATTTGTAGTTTTTTTGTAGAGTTTTTGTATATGAAGAGATAATTTTGTAGTCAACAATGAAGATTTGTCAATCAGTGAAAGCGAGGTTACATGTAGGCTAGCAAGGAGGAAGGGTGCTCCTGCATTGAATGAGAAAATAAGAGTCCAGAGAAAGAAGAAATAGTGTCATGTTTATGTAGTTTAGTTGTTGCTAGTTGGTAGTTGAAGGAGGAGAATACACAATTTTCTGAACAAATCTTTTATGTTTTAGTAGTTCACTTGAATATAAATTGGTTATTTTATCTTCATTAGTTCAATCTTTACAGCACTGTATCTTAGTTATATTAAACGTAGTAATTATGATGTTAGAATACAATTAGTCTAAAAAAAACTACACATTATCTACATTTTGGACACACTCAATGTCGCGATTGTATATAATTTTGTAGTTGAATATGTTCATAATTCGTAGAAGTTTTAGTCGTTTTTGATTTGTGAAAACAAAGCATCTACAATCAGAATACAAATAATCTACAATTTATCTACAAACTGGGTACATTGAATTTTAATATCCCAATTCTCATTCGATTGTAGTTTAATTGGGATGTTCGACATAATTACGTTTTTTGCAGAAGATTTGTAGAAGTTTTAGTCGTTTTTTATTTGTGAAAACAAAAAACAAAGCATCTACAATCAGAATACAAATAATCCACAATTTATCTACAAAATATCTACAAACTGGGTACATTGAATAGAAAGATACGAAAATTAATACAACGTGATTTGCGTTTGAAAATTTCTGAAAGAATCCTTAATTCCCCAATATTAGCGCGCCTAAATAAGGAATTCTAATGCTACAATAATTCCTTATTTAATGAAATATCTGGAAGAATATTTACTTCCCTAATTTTAGCGCATAAATAGGAAGATTATATATACTAAGATTCTGTATTTAATGCATTGTATCTTTTTTGTAGAAAAACTATTAACAGAGCGGGTAATTTTCAAATCATGAACATATTTGATAATATAGTTTCCTATATGGTATAAATAGTTTCTATTTATATACATATTTGGTCGGTCGGCCTAAACTAATTGCATGCACTAAACAAAAGTGTATAAAATATGTATATAAATAGACACATGCGATATATATCGGCTATTTTGCAGGAGCGGCTAAAAATCTAGAAGAATTACAAGAAAATACACATGACCTCACACCAAAACAAAAAATGGCCTATGTTTTTAGGTTCTACCCAACCAGCCCATATTGTACATATTTTGAAAGCACTAGCAAATTCAAAACTTGTCTTCTTACAACTATTGCTTCTAATATGGAGTTAAATATGTGTTCTCACAACTATTGCTTTAACTCTCTCTTCTTCTCTCATCTTCTACATATGTTTCAACAGGCCGTCCCCCGTTGCTGCTTCTTACCTTGTGTCACCTGGTTGCAATGTAAGAAAATTGAAGAGTAGAAGTCCACCATTGAAGGCCATTCAAACCTTTGCTTTCGAAAATAGGATTTTTTGAGTTTGTTAGTTGTTTGGATTGGGTGCTATTCCAATTGATTGAAAATATCAAAAGGAGTTCAAAATTTAAATTTGAAGTGATTTGAGTTAAATTTGAGAAAAGACGCAAGGAAGAAGACGAAGTCAGTTTTTTGTATAATCATGTATAATATTGTATAATAGTGTATATGGGTGTATAAACACATCTTATACACTATTATACACCTTTATACAAGCGTCTGTGTAATAGAATCATTTTTAGCTAATGCCAATGTCGGGGCGAGGGCCGGCTATTAGACGAACTTCTTCCACGATTTTCAGTTGCAATTCTTGTTCAAAACCAGTCCAAATACTTCAAATTTTATATACAACCTCCTTATACTATTTCTAACAAGTCTAAATAACACTCACTCCAAATTTCTCACAAAATCAAATTTCGAAATTTAAACCCACATGTTTAAGCTTGTTAAAAATTTAATTTTCATCGTCCAAATGGATTTGTTTTGTTGAACTAATATTTGAGTCACAGTTACTGATTCGAAAATTAACTTAAAAGGTTGAGCAATCTTTTTTAAAAATTAAATAGTAATTCTAGAACCTATTGGAGTTGGATGTTGAATCTTAGCCTATTATTTTTTGGCTGGTTGGTTGTAAATTGAAATATGAGCTATAAAATTGAAAAACATGGAGCTCAATTGTTCTTATGTGAAATTTTCCCAAAAATATGCATATTTCTCCTTTCTTTTTGCTCTTGCCCTCTCAAATTTGACCCTTAGATCTGACACAAGGGTTAAATGTATTGACACTAATTGACCTTCGCAACAAAAAATAAAAAAGAAATGGAACGGTGATTTAAAATAAATAAATAAACTGAGGTGCATGGTTTGTGCATTTTGCTGCCGACGAGCTGAAACATGCCTCTTTGACATTATGGCGTTTAGATTTAATATACTTTTAGTTAAATTTTTGTTTTAGTCATATTTTTCAAAGAACAATATGTTTGAATTAGATTTTGAAAGAATTGATTTTGTGTATTGTTTGACCCAAAAACGTAAATCTTTGGTGCAAATAATCAATTTCAGTTAATCATAGGTTAATCTTAGTTATGAATAATATCCCCAGATCTTGTAAATCAGAAAAGGTGGCTGAATGGCATTTATGAGGACAATAGTGATTCTATGTAACAAATGCCTTTTACTATCAAGAACAACATCATCGTTCATGTAATTAAGAGGAATAATTTAATCAGCAAGAGGTTGAACAAAAGAACCTTCCACCTAACAATGATTGAACGGTAGGTCCTCAAACTATTGAGGATTCCTCGGATCTGACGAGAATCTTAGTGAAAAGTGAAGTCTTGTATTGAGTGAAGAATGACTCTTTTTCAAAGTGTTGTTCTTACAATTGAGTCCCACGTGCCTCTCTTCTCACTCTTTTTCCTATTTATATAAGACATATTCCTAGTAAACCCTAATAGTACATGCTCAGAGAATATCCACAGAATATTTTCTTTAATACCCTGGTTCGAAAACTAGTCGTTACAACTTCATTGACGGTGCTCGACCCCGACCATGATTGGAACCTCGACCACAACTCGTGTTGACTCTTCGGCTATGAGCTTTACTGCTTCCTAATTCACCTCGACTAACGGCGTCTCGAAAACCCTTTCCTTAGTATTACCTAATTTCAAATATTCTAGAGCCGATTATGTATGTTAGATAATTATTTTGTGTCTTAACCAAAAAAAAGGAACATCGATTTTTCAAACTACAGAAACACTCATACCAAATATAACATAAAATTATTGCAGATTCAAGCACACCTTTAGAGAAGAAAATCGAAATATGCTGATGCTTACTATTTAATATTCCTTGTAACACATACAGTAAGTTATTTTTGTTGATACAAAAAAAAGAAGAAGTAAATAGTAAATACCACTCTGTAGTCTGTAGACACAACATTTGCATGTAAGGAAGGACTAGTACTAGTATTATTCCGCTGCTACATAAACGAAACGGATGCTACTTTTCACACTTAAACTCAAAGTTCCGTTAATTTACAATTATGGAAGTTTTCCGTTTGGATTGCCAAAGTAGCAGCAAATACACTAGTAACAGCCCACTGTCTCCCATCCATCCAGCAAAGGTTAGTCCTTTCCTCCCTCCTTTCAAAGACCGACCATAATCTCTTCTTCTTTTTTTGTGCATTTTATCTAATGATTAGTTTCTTTCAAGTAACCGATGACGGTTGTGTTGGAGTGATAAGTATTCCTTCATCCTTAACCAGAGATCTCGGGTTTGAGTCTCTGGTTATAGAATCGCCTTTGTTAGGGAGCGCTATAGCCCACAATAGCGTGAAGCTTTTTTCCTCTGTTTCCTCTCTCTCTGTTGGCCACCCTTTTGAAGACTAAAGCAAACTGCACTTTTATGTTTGACACCATTTTAATATTATACCCTTGAGCCAGTATAAATATTGTCCAAGATACGACCTTTCTTCTTGTCTGTTCTTGCTTTTTTCTACTTTTGCATGTTACCATTGTGTTCCTTAGTTTCCTTTTTGAAGCTGTTATTGTTTTCGTCAAATGGCTGAGCTTTTCTGCTTCCATGTATTTGGTACGATGGACAACATCTTCTACTTATTCATTCAAACGGAAAAAATGACTTTCTTAGTTTATGGTCTTCTTCAATACTCTATTTGAAAGGGTTTTTATATGTTAGATTGTTGGATAGTGAGACAAATTCTTTTTCTCTAGAGTATTTCTTTTAATAGCTGTGGTGTTTAGGCGAGTTTGTGTGTACCTAGACTAATTTAACGGGTACCTGCCTCCTACTATCAGCAAAGGCACTAAGTAACTCTGTCCATCAAGACTTGGACAGATGGAAAGAAATTACACCTAGCGTTTTTTGTCCCGGAATCTAAACACGAGACCTCGTGATTCTTAACCTATTTTATTGACCATTAGCCTAATACCTTTTGGTGCTGGAGAGTGTTTTCCTTCGTACCAGACGCACTTACTTTGATTGAATTGCGGAAAATGTTACTAATTTAGGAAGCTTCTTAAAATAAGGGCATTTGATAAATTCAAAGTTAGCTTCTTTCAACATGATAAGTGTAGGGAAAAGGATGGGAAGGTATTGTTTTCGCTGTTATAACTATGTTTTTATACTAACCTTTGGAATTGCTACATAGGCTTCTGTTTTTACTTTTCACTTATATTAATGACCGAATATATTTGTTTAGCGGGAGCTCAGTGCACAGGGCTGTCTTTTTTGAAATTCTCTTATTAGAGATGAAGAGATGGTAGCTGTTGCAATAGCTGGTTGCTGCATTTGTTTGGAATATTAAGCTTAAATGTTCAAATGTACCTAGATTCATGTCTTTTAGTTATCTTAGGTGCATGATTTTGCATTATTTAGGTAAGACTTCTATATTATCAATGTGGCTAGGTTCATAGAGTGCATGAAAGAGGTCCGAAGAACTATGTCTAAACTCTAAAGACTACTAGCACCTATCCTCTTCTATCCTCAGATTAGTCAAACATCATTCCTTGTATTAGGTGATAAACTGTAACACCTGGAGTGAATTTGTGTCATCTCCTGGGCTTTTCTGTGATGTTTCAAGCCACCCTTTTGCAACTAACTTGAGGAAAAGATGGTAATGCTAAGAGTTAGGAACATATAGCATGTAAATCCTTAGTATTTTGATGTTCCGTTCTTAGCGTGTATACTTCTAGCTGTAGTTACTGCTTCTCTTTACATGGATTCTTCTCCGTTGTATTCCCTTTTCACAACTGATGTGATTATGTTTTTCTTGAGCAGGGAGTCTATCGGAAACAGCCTCTCTACCTTCACAAGGTAGGGATAAGGACCCCACTTGTGGGATTATACTGAGTATGTTGTTGTTGTTTATTCTTAAGATGTATACAAAGTGAGCGTAGCCCCATATCTTCATTGACCATTGCTCAATGTTATGACAGGTCATTTGAAAATGTTTCTGAAATCTCAGTTGTCATGGAACGTAATAATCCCTGCTGAGAATCTTGACGTTGAAGGTTTAACGCTTCAGAAGGCGATTGTCATTCGCCTTTTGAAAGACTTTGCTTCCAAGAAAGCCTCAAAGAATCTTGGTCACTTTTTAGCAGTCACTGCATTGGAGAAGATTGGAGAAGGAAAAGTTCGAGAACAGATGGCTGGTGATGTGCTTTTCCCTGTGGAATTCAGCTGCATTACCGTTCATAAGATCTTGACGCACGGCGTCTTTTTGAAATGTGGCCCTGGGGACAATATATACCTATCTAATAAGATGATGTCGGATTATAAGTATGTGCATGGAGAAAATCCCATATTTATGAATGAGAAGATGTCAAGAATTGAGAAAGGTACTGTGGTGCGTTGCGTTGTGATTGCAACAGAGTATAAGGAGGGGAAGGAATTATTAGCACTTGTGAGCTTGGAGGGTGATCACACCCATCTGATCATAAATTTCTGATTAAAGATAGACAGTAAAGCTAAGTTCAGTAGCTATATTATCTGTTTTTAGTACTGCTTTGGATTGGATGTGACTTATATCTGTTGATGTTGCTGACTCTCTCTGAAGTGTCTTGTTTTCTCATTTGGTTCTCTAGTGAATGTGTAAATGTTTTAAGGACATAATATGGTTAAGGTGATGAACCTTTTGATACCTGAAATCTATGTTGCTCGGGCTCTCCAAAAATGTGGCCGGATACGTGTCAGATCCTCCAAAAGTAGTGCATTTTTTAAGGATCCGACACGGGTGCGGCTACATTTTGGGGTGTCCGCGCAACATAACCTGAAATACCCTTCTAAAGTGTCCGATTTTCTTGACTGACTTCTTTAAAAGTATCTTCATATAGTGCTTGTCTTCCCAGATTCTTATATACTCCATGGACAGGTGACTAACTTTTTCTCAACAACAACTACAACGACCCAGTGAAATCCCACTAGTGGGGTCTGGGGAGGGTAGTGTATACGCAGACCTTACCCCTACCCCGAGGGGGTAGAGAGGCTGTTTCCGAAAGACCCTCGGCTCAAGAAGACAAAAGTGACTAACCTTTTCTCCTGCCTCACATTTCACTTTCTGAAGATAGTGTTGAGTTTTCCATGTTATCTAGCCAGGAACAAAGATTCTGGCCACTTGAACAAAACTGGGGTTTAACTTATAAAAGAGCTCTATTGATGCTTTGTTATGGACTAGATGGAGACCACTCCTTATCATGCATTTGCTATTATATTTGTTACAAGTTTCTGATAGTTTTCACCCTTGATTAGCAGGAAAAAAGAATTTTGTTGTAGCTCGACATCTGGTGACATGATGTATGTAACAGACGGTATAAATTTAGCAACCTTTTTCCCACCGGATCAATTGCAGTAAAGAAATAGTTAAGTTATGGCATCTAGGTTAAGGCATCTTCATGTAAATATCTATGGTTGAGTGGACTAGAGAGGCTGCAGTGAATGATTAGATCTGGTTAAACATCACTGAGAACTAGATGTACCTTGAGACAGACTTTTAACATCATTCTGTTTGCTTAACTATTATGGCTATTGAATTTAAGGGAAAAGTTAAAGCAACTCCTTGGATGCTTTGTTAATTCAAGGGCCAAAACTAGAACATCTACTTGATCCAAGTTGTAGTAATATTGTAACAGTCCAGCCCGCTAGTGATATTGTCCGCTCTAGGCCTAGGCCCTCACGGGTTTAAAACGCGTCACTAGGGTCTAAGGCTTGTTAACTTATATACCCAGCAACCTTCTTGAGTTTTGCCGATGTTGGATTCTGTCTTTAGGGTGTTACAAATATCATCCACCTTTGCTGAAATCTGCTTTTCTAAAAGATAGTGAAAAGGCATTATCCCTCCAAAAGAACATAATTTTGTGGTGTTACCAGATTATTTTTTAAAATTTTAACTGCAAAAGGCATCTATTTTCTTTGAACTACAGAAACAATTAAACTGCTGTTTTACTGAACAAGATAACTGTTTTTCAACGCCCAGTTTTTTTTTTTCAAGAACATTCTGTTCAACAACGACATGTCCCCCTTACGCGTCGGATTTACTAGTAAGTAAATTTCCTTGATCAATGTTTGCAGGTCTAACATTTTTATAGAAGAGGAAGCTGACTACCACAAATGAAAACAAAACAAAAAAAACAAAAAAATAGAAAATGGGGAAATGTTGCAACAGCTATATAGAGAATAACTTGGTTGCATTGAATGCTAACACTGTGGTTTATTAGATTAGTGATTCTTTCTTTCAGGACACCTATAGGCTCCATTTGATCTTTGCACCAACAAAGATAAGGAAGGCACCAACAATATGAGCCTTTAGCTTAGACTAGACTTACATTCTTTCCGACAAACTTCTGCGGACGAGAATTCATCTCGTATGCAACAGCAGGAGGTCTGGCTTTTCCACAAATTTTTTCCAGTCATTACAGAACCTTGCAACAGTTGCGCCGTCAAGAACTCTATGATCTGCACCTATATTTATCTGAAAACCAAAAACAATTCATATCAAATAATGAAACATTTTAGATGGAGCTCAACCTGGTTTTGATGCATTGCACGATATCGAGATGTGAGGGGTGAATGGTGAAGGTCTTTAAACCGCCACATACCGTCATGATTGATGCAGGGTATACATCGCCATCTTCAGCAAACTGTGCAATTTTCTGAATCCGGCCCATTCCTATGATGGCAACTTCAGGTGAATTTATAAGCGGGGAACCAAACTTTCCACCGATCCCTCCAATATTGCTTAGAGTAATAGTTGACCCTGATATATCATCAGGACTAAGCTTGTTTATCTTAGCCAATTTCTGTAGTCGCGACAGTTCCTTTGTTATCTGTAACAGAAAATGTAAATCCAGTTAACAACTCCGCTCAAAAGGAAGCAAAGAAATGCATTTAGTAGAGTAAATAGATACAGACAACAACAACAACAAGAGAGGGGAAAGTCCCGTCTGAGATTACATATTCAAAAGTTTTCTCAGCCTCCTTTCACACTATAGTAAGAGTGTAAGACAAGTCAAGCACACAAAAGTCCAGTTCAGGTTGCTTGTATTGAAAAAGAACTGATCAAGATACTACAAAAAATTAGTGTCGGCGAGGGAAAGAAATAGGGAGGAAGAGGGGAAAAAACCAAGTGCTGACCTACATCAGCCAAAAAATTTCTTACCCTTCCTTTCATACTATGGTAAGAACCAGAATAGAAAATACATAGAGGTTGCTTGTGTTGAAGCGAACGAGCAAGCTATTGCACTATATGTACTAAAGCTATCAATGTACTCCTTTTGTGCACAAGTTTTATGTATCTTCTCCTCCTTTTTCCCATTTTTTAAAGTATGGAACACTTATAATGGGGATATAAAACTCTTTCATCATTAAGTCAAACTAGTGGCAGCAGATTCATCTTCTAGCTTCTGTACTCCACCACCACAGAATAGAGAAGCAGTGCTTCTATCATTTTCATTTCACTACAATGATCTTTATCGACTCGAAATTGTCACATTTTGAGCTGAGCAAAATTTCCACCAGGACTAAAATGCCCGCATCTGAGACTCTTCCAATCGTAACCTTATTCTCTGGCTTAAACACTCAAATGAGAGGAGTTGCAATTGTGAACATGTAAAACCAAATCGATTCAAGGATAATAACAAAAGGCATCAATAAACTAGCCAAGCTTCACTGCCATTAGATCCTCCTTTATTAGTTCCTCCTAAATATCTCTTAACAACTTCTCTGTATGTTCAGCCCAAACTAAACACTCTTTCTACAACAACAACAACAACAACAACAACATACCCAGTATAATCCCACGGGTGGGGTCTGGGGAGGGTAGTGAGTACGCAGACCTTATCCTCACCTAAAAAGGTAGAGAGGCTATAAATCCTCGGCTCAAGAAAAGGTGGAAAGGAAAAATAGGGGAGAAGAAGAGGAGGAAAGAGGGGGGAGAAAAGCGATAAGCAAAGAGGAGAAAAAGTAGCATCAAATGGTAGCAATCAGGGAGCAGCAATATCCAGTAAAAGGGGGATTAAAAGTAATTTACACACACATTAAAAGAATAAGGCTGTATCCACATCATATGATTAAAAGTAATACGCAAACACAAGAATCCACAGAATAACCAGGAATTTCTACACTTTCTGAAAAAAGGAACTTCCGCACTTCTTAGACCTTTTCTATTAGTAATCTCAGCCTCCAATATCTTCCTCCACTTAATAGACTATAACAACCAAAGTAGAGATGAAATAATATGAGGGGTAAAAACAATATATAGAAATGTCAATTTCAGTAGAGTAGACTATGGCAAGATTTGAATTTACTGGGTAACAGATGCCAACTGACCTCCAAGATTGAGAGAGACTGAACACTTTTTATGTTTGGAACAACCAAACCATTTGGAGTAGCCATTGCTATTCCAATGTTGTGGGACCCTAGATCATGGAAAGAAAATATTATCATTAATAGGAACGAAGAATGTGTGAATGACGAAAAGAAAATATTGCAGCAGCATATAATGCAAAATCATGTAAAGCGAACTATTTTTACTACGTCTATGAGCACAGGAACATTTGAAATTTGAAATTCAGAATTTCGCATTTGATATACCTTTTAGGATGACCTCATAGGATTCCTCATTGAAGCGACTATTTAGCATGGGATGAGCAGTTAGAGCCATTGAAAGTGATTTTATCAGGACCGGGAGGAAAGTGTGCTTGATCTCCGGATCAGAATTCTCATTCTGGAATGTTTTTTTGAGCTCCACAAGTGCACCGCAATTCATCTCTTCTACATAATAAAAATGTGGAATTTTTGCAGCTAATGTCATTGACTTAACCATGGCACGCTGGTATCCCCTGTAGAGTGAGGATCCAATAGCAAACTTTGAGTAGAAAAGAGAATGCAATACCTCCCTTGTAAAGGAATATGCATCTTAATTTTCCCACCACACATTTCACATCGATGGAGAACTACTTGGGTAAGCAATATATCTAAGCATTTCACGAAATAGGGAAAGAGTTGTGAGAAGCTTTAGACAAACACCTGGAAAAAGTTGTGTAGTATGGAATATGGACTACTATGAAACTGAAAAGAAATCTGTATCCAGCTCATCTGGAACTCTTACTGCAACTTTAAAATTTGTTGAATCTAGAGATTAAAAGCAACATGCAAGCAACACATGATTTTCTAGTTTGGTTCTTTATTCTGGTACTGTACTTCTCAATCTCACAACGCACTTGAAGAAACTTGTTCAAAGAACACGCTTTCTATCAAAAAAAATTGTTCAAAGAACGTCTCTATAACTTATAAAAAACAACACCCCATATGGAAATAGTAAAGTGAGCTAGTGAATTTGAATTCTCTTTATGGTAGAAACTAACCTTAGCTGAAGTGTCTTATCTTCGTATCCCCCTCCAATGAGAGATGAAACCTCTGAATGTTTTTGTTGTGCGCATGCTAGTGCTTCATTAATTAGTCCTTTTTGCATTGCATAATTTGTAACATCCTCTTTAAGTATCCTTCCATCTTTACCAGTTCCAGGCACATCATTTATGTCTAAACCATACTGCTTAGCAAGATTGCGGACAGCAGGTGTAGATGACACTCCATCAATCTTGGATTTTTCAGGCATGGAGCTGATAGCACTTGAGCCAATAAAATCTGAGTCAAGCGATGTCATCTTTTCTGAAGCATCAGAAGTCTCAGTAGGCTCAGGAATGTCATCAACGGCAATCTTCAAAAGTGTTTCTCCAACCTACAAAATTTGGTAGAGAAGATGATATGTAATGCAAAAAGGACTCATTTCTTCTTATGAACGACATTTTTGCTCAATTTTTCTTACGAGCATAGTTCCAAAAGCACACCACACATAAAAAGAAGTTTCCTATGTGGCTAATCTTTTTAGAAGTGAGCCTATTCTCCATCTTCTTTGTTCATGCATTTGAGGGTATCTTCAAACTGGATGGAAATTATCATTCCTTTAAAAAAAAAAAAACTATTTGACAGTATAAAAAATGGAATTTGGTCGTGAAATTCCCACTATGAGATTAACATCTCATACTACGTCCTGGTCTCATCATTAAGGTGCAGTCAAACAACCAAATCCTTAAGACGAAAGATTAAATACCAGAAGAATTTCAGTGTGTTTGGTACACAGTGAACGCACTGTGTGCACTGTACCTTTACAATGCTGCCGGAAACATGTAGAATTTGAGAAATTTTTCCTTTGTAACGACTTGTTATTTCGATTGTTGCCTTGTCACTCTGAACTTCACAAAGAGGCTGAAATTCTTCAACCTGGTCCCCCTGCCCAAAAAAAAAAAAAATCATCGGAATGTATTATATAAAATGCTTCAAAGACTAGTAATTATGAACTAATCAGCGCAAAGTCAGCAATCCAACAAAAGGAGATAGGAGAAGTGATAAAAGGTAGAGAAACAGGAGGGGAAAGAAGCAAGTATTCCCAAGTCAGATGTTTTTATGCTGGAAAACCATGCTGTTAGAATCCTGATCGATAAGTGATTAGAGGACTATGAGAAATTCTTAAACAAGAACCCAGCACTCAACTCATCCCACCAAATTATAGATAATAAAAAATGGGCAGAGCCATTAAAGGCTAAGAGAATTATAAACAAGAATCCAGCATATAATAACTCGTACGACCAAATCGCAAATGAAAACAGTGGGTAGTACTTGATTACTTCTAATAAGAGAAGTTTATAAGGACCAACAGGATAATGGAAAAATCATGAGGAGCTAAAGATCAATTGTTGTTTGCTAAACGAGTATGGGCATAGAGATGCATGTAAATTCTACTTCAAGGTATAATTAGCTTCAAATTCCTCACATCAAGTTTAAATTTTAAAACAAGTCAAGCAGTTGAGAGTCCAATTGCATGTTTTCAGTAACGTAGCTGAAAATCATTTACTAAAGGAGAAAAAGTATGGTGTTAAATACCCTATTAATTTAACAAGAAACATCAACTAACCTCCTGAACAAACCATTTGAGAAGTTCACATTCAGCAATGCCTTCACCAGTTTGCGCCAAAGGTACATCAATTACCCCACCAGTAGAAAGATCCAATGCAGCTTGAGTTGAAAAACTACACCCTCTCGGAGTTAACGAAACATTCGACTGCAAAAAAAAATATTAGCATAAACAATAGGTAAAAACAACAGAAACCAGAGTTTTGCTAACCTACGGAGAAAATAACTTCTCAAAAACTATTGCATAAAACCTGCATCAAGAACTTTTGATAGGTTCAAGAGGAACTGATGCAAAACAGACAGAACATGTTGCAGAAATAAAACAAGTGAACATTAAATGAGGGAACAAATTCCATGATCTGCCCAAAATGCTACTGATGATCCTTAATCTTAACACCGCTGGATGAAAAGAAACACCAACTTTAGAAACTAATCTACACAAATTACAATTCTACCTATTACTTGAATAGATAAAGGGCAATCCGATGCACAAAGCATCCCGAGTTCCGCATGGTCGGGGGAAGGTTAAAAATGCCAGATTACAGCCACATCAAAATATACAACCCTAACCCTTCGGGGTTGCCGGATCGATTCCCCCCTCAATGCCTTCTGGGTTGAGCCTGTCGCACAGGGCTTGCCTAGTGCGGTTTACATCCCCTGTGTGGTTTGCAGGCTATTACACAGGGGAGGTTTACTCGGTGCGCACAAACTGCTCACCACAGAGTGCTCGCCCGAAGGGCAGAGGCTGTGGCAGAGATTATAGCGGCTGCGGGTTTCTCCTCTTGCCAAAAAAATTTATCTACAACCCTATATAGGTTGCAGCATTTTTCTAAGGCCAGAATAAAACCACTTTACTAAATTAATGTAGCTTTAACATCACATAGCCTGGAATCTTAATATTCTCACATCCCATATGAGGAAAAAGGGGTGGTGTTGGAGGAAACAAACTAAAAAAAACAAAAAAGCACTGGAAAACTAAACCTATTGAATATTCAGTTTGACAAGTTCAACAAAAGTGCACACACATCACTCAGAATCCACTACTAAAGCAAAGTACTCTGACATACAAATAATGGTAAAAAGCTTATGAACACACTCACTTACCTTAAATAATCTTGAAAAAAAAGATAAAACAAAAGCAAACTAAATTGTCACCTTACTAGATGAGCAAAACGTCGTCGTATAGTTTCCAAAGAAATGAAGTTGAGACTGAATTTTCTTGCCAGTGCATATAGTACTAACAGGTGTCACCGGAGCTGCCACCGGTGCAACAGAAGACTGAAACCACCGGCAAATACTCTGCCGGACGGAATTCCGGAGCTTACCCTGATTAATTCTCCGGCAAATCATAATAATGGGAATTATCGGAGATTGTCTTTGTGGGGCTCAACTATTTTGTTGGGTCAGTAAATCAAGAAAGTGAGACAATGTGGACAAGCACAACTATTCTGTGCTGTTGAATATAAACATTTTGGTGTCTGTCTACACTTTATTGCGTTGACAAAATTAAAACCAGTTACAGTAATGGAGTAAATTTTATTGTGGATTTTTCAGAAACTTTTTGAACATGATTTTGCTTCAAAAACGAGAAATGAAGTTGAATTATTTTTGCACTATATTATTATACTCAGAAAAGGACAAACAAAGACCAAATAAAACACAGTGTGCAACTTTTACAAGTAACTCCTAAGAAGATTACTGATGTGATTGTTTGACAGTTTACGGAGTTTAAGAAAAATAAGATTTTTGAAATTTGTGATCCTAAATAAATTAATAAGGATTTGTGTGGTTATAAATTTTTTTATTAAGGGTAAAATTGTAAATTTAAGTAAAATTATTTTCAAATTTAGAAATATGTCATTCTTTTTAAATGGATCAAAAAAAAAATAGATTCACATAAACTGGAACGGAGAAAGTATTGATTAGGGGATCTAATATATTATATTCTATATTCGAAAACTGTTTTACTTTAAATATTTATTTTATCATTAATAAGCACTTTTTAAAGTCACACAAATTTGATTATATGTTTCAAATTAAAAGTTTTGGAAGTCACATTAATTGAAATTGTATCAAATTAAACTTCATACCGAAACAAAGTTAAATTGAGAGGGTATATTTTTCTTTTCATGAAAACTAGCTATTCCTTTGTCCAGTGAAATTTATACAATTTGACATGTTCATGTTATTAAGAGGAAAATATTTCTATGAATTATGAATTTGGTAAAATTGTACTATTTATAATAATAACTTTAAATATTAAACTGATTTTTGATAAAAATAAAATGTGGGTATTATATATCTTGTATTTGATACGATAATAAAGTATAAACTTTTTCTTCTCATCTCACCAAACTCATGTTTAATAATAGTTGGGGTTGTTAAAATGATAATGATCTCTATTTTTATTCAGCGAAAGGATCAGAACAAATGATCTTTTTTCCCTTTGAATAATAAGATGATTAATCCACGTGCACTATCCCAATTGAGATGTGTAACACATCATCAAAGTTATCTACTTCATTCACATGGATTTTGCTTGAGTTGGCAATTAGTCATCTACGCCGATGTTTGGACATAAATTTGATTTAAATTTAAAAGAGATTTTTTTGAAAATAAAATAATATTTTTAACAGTTAAAATTATATTTTGACATGCATTTATTTGTAAAAGATTAAAGTTTTGCAATTAAAAAATTTCAAAAACTTGAGACTAGTCTAAATCCCTTTTTGAAACATTGGAAAATAAATTTTAAAAAACTATCCAAAAGCTAGTCACTTTGATAAACAAACAATCCTTTGAAATTATTTTTTAAAAAAAAAGTGAATTTTTTTTATGGCCAAACGGGAACTAAATTGTTTGCTCGACATAATTCTTTAAGTACGTATCTTTGCTATAATTTAATATTATTCAGAGACATATTGAATGTTACTTGATCATGTTAAAATTTGAATTATTTAACACAAAAAAGAATATCGTTATGTTTTAAAATTTTATTTTATTAGAATTTTATATGTCCAACGTGTTGTACTTGTACACCTAATTTTTTCTTCAATGATATAATACTATCGAGGATGCCATTTATCAGCCACGCTGTAATCAAGGGTGGGTCTTCCCTAAAGTAGGTAAAGTTACTGCTATAGGCTCCACATCTGTGGGTTAAGATCCCCTCCAGTATTCTTTCCTCGAGTATTTTTCAATGGGGGTGTAGGATATTGCCACGTGGTACTAAAAATTTTAAGGGCCAAGATATTGTTGGACACTTCAAGAGCCATTTTATATTATTTTAGTAGAGAGAAATAAATAATCATCAGACAACAATACTGTTTGTTCATGGAGTCTAATCAATTTTTGAATTTTTTTTTTCAATTTTCCAAAAACTGATTCACGACAGTTTTTGACTGTAATCTTGTCTTCCACTCTCCGAATTTTAACTTTTTTTTCAAATAAAATATATGTCCAAATATAATTTCAACTTTCAAAAATTATTTTTCAATATAACTTTAAAAACGCTTTTTCAAAGTTCAACTAAATCTATATCCAAACGCTAGCTAAATGAACTGAGATGAAGAAAAGAGAAATGGAAGTGTTGCTCTTATGTGCAGGAATCATCCCGGACTTACAATTGTGTAGCTTCATGTCACTGGCGTCGGAAGTCGCGGTAATCTAATGGAAATTCAGAAACGGTTTGGTCATTTGGTGCTTTTGAAGTTGAACTAATAAAAATGAAATTAATTTGGCAATCAGCAAAATCTTGACCCTTAAAATCTTTAGTAACACGTGGCAGCATTCTACACCCCACTGAAAAATACTGGAGGAAAGACTACTGGAGGGGATCTCAACCCCACATCTGTGGGGCTCTCAATTTTTGTTACAATTAATAGGTTATATATAAATTTTAAAAAAGGTTTTTTTTTTAAATAAATATGGAGAAGAAAGATTTGCAACTGCTATGATTTCAGCCAAGCAAATTGCATCAGAAATTGCAAATTGCAAAGCCAAGGAGGCAGCCCGATTATTTCTCAGGGACGTGGTCAAGCACTGGGGCATTCCCAAGCATATAATCAGCGACCGTGATCCCCGATTCACCGGTTCTTTTTGGAGGGAGTTGTTCAGCTTGTTAGGGTCGGAATTGCATTTTTCCACCAGCTTTCACCCTCAAACTGATGGGCAGACGGAAAGGGTCAATGCCCTCCTTGAACTATATTTGAGGCACTTTGTGAGTGCAAATCAGAAGGATTGGGCCAAGCTGCTTGACACGGCTCAATTCTCGTACAATCTGCAGCGGAGTGAGTCTACCGGGAGGAGTCCGTTTGAGCTAGCAACCGGCCAACAGCCCAACACACCTCAAACCTTGCCCGTAAGTCAAGAGTTAAGGAACCCAGGGGCGTTCCATATGGCAAAGGCATGGGAAGAACATGCGGATATGGCTAGATCATACCTGGACAAGGCTGCCCGCAAGATGAAGAAATTTGCGGATCGGAAGCGCAGACCAGTACACTACCGCATAGGGGATAAGGTAATGGTCAAGCTAAATCCCCGCCAATTCAAGTCATGAATATCGAATCCGAATTTGTAAGAATATATGGGAAGAAATAATTTGATGAGAATGTTGTTAATGAAATCTCAAAATCTCTCGAAGTGTTCTTTAGAGTTGATTATTTTTTATACATAGTAGACAAGGTTAATTTTTCACTTCAAAATAGATTTGAGCAATTTGAAGCATATGAAAATATTTTTGGTTTTCTCTTAGCGTAAAATACTGACATCACTAGATGATGAAAATTTTAAAAAATATTGTCTTAATCTTGAATGTTCCTTAAAGAATAATAATCAATATCGTATTGATGGTTTAAATTTATTTTCTGAATTAACAATATTTAATAATAGTGTAATTCGAAGATAACAATTTAATTGATATACTCAATCAAATAAAAAAATTAATTTTTTCCCAAATGACTATATTTATTATATAATAATGTTAATAACCCATGTTACCGTTGATTTGGCGAAAAAGGTTTTTCAAATTTAAATTTGATAAAATCTTACCTTAAGATCAACACCGTCTCATGAGAGGTTAATTTTATATTAGTTATATTGTCAATTGAGAAAGACTTATAAAGAAAAATTGACTATAGAAAAATTATTAATAACTTTGAATCTTAAAAAAAACAAGAAAAATAGACTTTGAATAAAGAAATAATAATTTAAAAGAAAAAATTAAGGCTCTTCATAAAGTATGACTTTAGGCCACAAAATTCGTTGGATCGCCCTACCTGTAACTCCTAGGTATGAAATAAAGATTATTGGAATATCACTTAAAGTTGGAAGTAATATAACATGCTAGAAATATTAGTTTATAGAAATTTGAATTATTAGAAGATAATAATTTTCTGTATAAGGATAGAATTCAATTTTTTGGAACAGAGACTTTTAAAAGAAAAAAAGTCTATCGCGACAATAGAATTACCATTGGTGAAATTATTGTTTGGTAATAGTCAATTATTTACGTAAGCTATATGTGGGATTATTTTTCTGTTATATAGAAAAGGAAAGATGGTTGACCAAGGACATATATATTATTTTATAAAAACTTTATATTTGTATTTTTTAAATGCAAAATACACATGGACGCCACATTCTTCTAGCCACAACTCTCCTTTAAATGCACTATACATGTGTTAATTAGAGAGTTTGTGCAGTGCAAATGATCATCTCCAATCTTTTTTTCATTTTAAAAAATTATTAATTTTGTTTTATTTAAATAGAAGTTTTCATAGAGAAATTAAAATTAACATATATGTCATTTCATAAAAACTTCATGTTGTATTTCTTAAATGCAAAATACACGTGGATCCCACATTCTTCTAGCCACAATTCTCTTTTAAATGCGCTATGCATGTGTTGATTAGACTGCAGTGCAAATGCTCCTCCAATCTTTTTCTCATTTTGGAAAATTATTAATTTTGTTTTATTTAAATAGAAGTTTCCATAGAGAAATTAAAATTAATTTTTAAATAATACAACGACAAAAAGAAGTATCGATATTTACAAGATTTTCATATCTATCCATATTATTTGAAAGCGATTTCAAACTAAATATTTTCATATTAAAAAAGTAATTTTAAAAAATAGAGCATGTTAAACCGCAAAACTTAATTAACTAAACACCAATAAACAATAATTTTAATAGAATCGTAATGTTGGGGCCGTATAGGGCCTTTTCTCATCTAGTTTATGAAAGAAAAGGAGATATAAAGAATGATCGTGTTCATGGTAGAGCATAATTATATTATTTATTGATCACGCCCAACTATGCCTTATAAAAAGGATAAAGCGGTCGTTGCAAATATAATCCGGTTTACAAGTCCGGAGTCGAATCCCACAGAGAACTAAGGCTTAGCTACAACTGTTCAATATTGCTAAGAAGACAAGCTCGAACAATTCCGATGTTATAAATATTAAGATTCTTATATCTAATTAACTAACAATTTAAAATAGTAAATTAACACTAAAGATACTACGGGTTGGAGAAAATATTAAGGAGGTCTAGAGTTATGATTTTCCTAATTGTCGGAATCCTTCCCGCTATGTCTTATATAATTTCGCCTAAGTATTCTCTATCAATCATGAACACTCCAGCTATCATAAATCTCTCTCAAGTTACGATAGCTAAATTGCATTACAGTTCACTTTAGATTGCACCCGAGGTATCGTTATCTCTAATCCAACCTCTAAACTCTCGGTTATGGATCTCTCCTATACTCCGGGAGTGATGTTGTTCAAACAACTACCTAAATATGCTCTCTCTCTCAAGTATATACACACTAAATAGGCACAACTAATTGAGGATCCTTTCAATTTTTCGGATACGAGATATCCATCCTAGTCACTATGGGCGTATTTGCCCAATTGACACATCTGAAGGAATCAATGTTGGACTTATTGGATCCTTAGATCTTTTTGA
>ML249746.1:23107-37356 GCA_005239495.1 Nicotiana undulata
TCCCTTATCAGTGTATGGACAGCTATCTCTCGAGCACAGGTTTAGGTTCGGCCTCAATGGGAAAATAAAATGGAGCACCTAACAACGCATCTTCACAGACCAAGAACTACGAGATCACCCCTTTCATTCTGGGGTGACGGAGGGATCGTACCATTCGAGCCGTTTTTTTCTTGACTCGAAATGGGAGCAGGTTTGAAACAACAAGAACGTAGTTGAACAAATAGAGATTAAACTTTGGCAAAATTATATAAAAACATAACAAGAATTTATCCTACAAAAGGTTCAATGAAAACCCTAGATAACAAATTAGATATTCATAATAGTATGTAAAAATACAATACTAAACCAACAATGAAAAATAGGAAGAGGAAGGAAAAACTTGTAGAAGAATTCTCTGCCTTGTTCCTATTGTGTCTCTGCCTCCTTAGGTCGAATTTGTGTCCAAAATATGTCCAAATCTCTCAAATATAACGTTCTCCCATGTATATATACCAAGTAGGGTCGGGCCCAAATAATTATACCTTCTCCCCCGCGAAAAAGGACAGTTTTTTACGCCTGGACGCTCGCGGCCGCGGCCAAACACGGCGCGGGCGCGGTCATTTACCAGTTCTTTGATTCTGCCACGTCCAGTTCCGAGGTTGCGGTTTCGTCCGTGTCTTTCACCCTGTTCCGTTTCGAATTTGGAAAAACTTAAAAAATGAAAGTTGTATACCTTTGAGTTAGCTTTCCAACCATATATTATATAGACCAAATGGAGTTTGGAACAAAAAGTTATGTCCATTTTACTAGACAGTGCGCAATATGCCTCATCGAGTCTTCGTTTGTTCTCAACTATCAAATTTGACCCCCGAACACGATCCCGACTTAATTCCTTGAGCTTTTACTCAGACTTCAAAGCTTCAAATCACTTAAATTTATTCCATAACATTTATATAGCTCGAAATCACTCCTACAAGGCATAAAACACACAATTAGTGCAAAACACTAGCGATTAAAGTTCAAACTCAATTAAAGTGCAGTAAACTAGAGTGTAATAAGCGACTAAAATACGTAACTATAGCATATCATCATTTATTAATGCTCGTGTTGATGATCTAAACAATCACGAAATCAATATATTCACATTCTATATTTGCACAAATTTATTGAATACATAATATTTAGCTTCTAATGACAAACACCAGCAATTGAATTACTATGATCAGGGGCGTGCGCAGGAATTTTTGTAAACTATGTCAAAATTTATAGAAGTACATGAATATTGTTGGTCTATTAGTTTGTTGAGTTTCAAGTTAGAAAAGGTCATAGATTCTATTCTAATTCATCACAATTTTTAACCATACACTTTTTAGAGCAAAAGCAAGACATAATCGATGCACCAACAGACAATTTATGCCAAGTGCTGTCATTTTTTCTACTTATTTGTTTCTTTACAGTATTAATACATATATTTAATAAAAAAATTCGACGAAGCGGTGTCGCGTGACACTGCTTCGCCAAGAGTGGATCCGCCCCTGACTAAGATTATATTTTAATTTGCAAAGAATAAATTGTTTAGTTTCATTACCATGCATGCACTATGATCTATTGTTTGTGTCGTACCACTCTTTTAACGGAAAGCTGTATAGTTGTATTAAATAATACTCATTCTTTATAGAATTTCTCAAGAAATTCATACATAAAAGTTTATTCTAATTATTCAACAACTAATGGCTCACGAGTCACGAGTGTCTAAAATAAATAAGAATGGTAAGAAGTTTGAATTCACATTTCACATGATATATGCACGTATTTTTTCTATAAAAAAAATTGAGACAGATAGAATGCAGAGATTTAAAGAGAAGATGGATAAATTGCATCAAACCGGAAAATTTAGTTAAACTGGGAAAAAAAACTTATCATTAGTAATTTGGTTTGATTTTATTTGGTATTAAGTAAAAAATAATCTAACCATGATTAATTTGGTTTGTTATTAAATTAAAAAAGTCAAATAGAGGCCACAACCCTATGTATACATTTTAAAAAGAAAAGTTATACTTAAATTATGTATTATAATATAATTTATAAATATATTTTTTAACTTTGTCATAGTTTTTGTTTCTTAATATTTTAACATCAGGTTTGGACTTGCAATTTTAGCCCACAATTCGTAAAAGTTGCACGGGGCGCCCTATTTGGTCCCCCATTTAATCTATACCCATTTTTTTTAAAGTTTAATTTGTACCCATTTTTTAAATAACTTCAGCCCCTTTTCTCCTCCTCCTTCTCCTCATCAAAGTTCGCCAGTTACAAACAAAAACATCAGCTCTAGAACTGAAGTTCGCCAGTTACAAACAAAATACAAACAAAAATTCAGTTTAGAGCTGAAGTTCGACAGTTACAAAATAAAAACTTCAGCTCTAGCCAGTTACAAAACAAAAACTTCAGCTCTAGAGCTGAAGTTTGCCAGTTATAAAACAAAAGAGCTGAAGTTCGCCAGTTACAAAAACAAAAACTTCAGCAATTACAAACAATTTTTTTAGCAAATAGAGAACAAAACTTCAGCTACTATGCTTAAGTTCAGCAATTACAAACAAAAACTTCAGCACACTTGGTTCAGCACACTTGCTACTTCAGTCCCGTCTACATTTCAGTTAAATTTTGCGTGATTGCCTTTGCTACTTCAGCCCCGTATGCTGAAGTTACGCGAAAAAATGGGTATGCTTGCAATTTTTTTTACAAAGCGGGCACAAGTTAAAACGTGACCCATGAAATGGGTATAGATGTAAATGCCCCACAATTCCACTCGTAAAAGTTATATCAAAAGCTTAAATGAAACAAATCAAAACCAAATTTACACCCCTAATGCTAACAGGTAGAACATCAAAACCAAGCAAATGTTAATATAAGATACTTCACATTGCACCCAAAAAAAAAACGAAAACATCAAGAAAGTTTTAAAAAAAATCAACAAAACTAAGATTCAAAACCCGACTTTTGTTTGTTTGATTGAGTTTAAAAATTTAGCCAACCGACATATTTGGTTTGGTTTTATAAATGAAAAAGCCGAATCAAAATGACCTATGTACACTCCTAAGTTTAAGTTTAATTTACAATTTACGGCGCTTATTTCGCTATAATTTTAAAAAAAAATCGAAAGATATTAGTTACGTTATTAATACATTGTTAAGCTATATATGATCAGGTTAGTTAAGTTATTAATACATTGATAAATATTCTACATTTATTAGAACTTAATTTATGCAGACATTGAAGATCCATAATTTTGGCAGTTCAAATTTAATGGAGCATGTGCAACAAACACCTACTAACCACCCTAAAATATTAGGCCACACTATTTATTTGCCAAACATACTCACTGTTTTTATTCTTTTTTTTTTTTTAAGAAAAAGAAAATTGTCAAATGGTGAAGCGAGAAGGTAGTTAAGGGGAAAAAAATGCTGAAGCTAACACATTTCTGCCGAAAGTAAATTCACCTTCTGACTTAGAGTTCGTTTTAATTAATGAAAATTAATCGACAATTATGTAACTTGCAAGTGTTAGAAAACACTTTTAAATGCTAAAAATTATGAATAAGCAATTATTTATTTGGATATAAGTATAGAAAAGGATAATAATTCAATGTATTTGATAAAAGTCGCAATTCAGTTGTAAAAACGGACAATTGAGTTTATACGGGATTTATAGACAAGTGAATCTAGGAGTGTGCATTCGAATCGGTCTATCGATAAATAGAATCGGTTGTTTGTTATCGGTTTATCAATTTTTCGATTTCGATTTCGAAATTTTCCTTATCGAGTTAACGATTTCAATTTCGATTTTGTCTTCTTCGATTATCGGTTTATCGATAAAACTATAAGACATACCTTCTGTAAGTTATCTTTTTATGTTTGAGTTTAACATCATAGTTCTCTTCCACGTTCTATTTTGCCTCTTTGTTCCTGTCATTCCTCAAGTTTAAAACAACCATCCCCGAGTAATTACCTTCAAAAAAGTTACATGTATAGATGCATAAATCCTCAAGATATTCTTTTACAGGAAACAAATGATGCTTTGTATTAGTAGTGTGCATGCACTACAAAATGAAAGAATATAACTGGATCAAAATTGGAGAACTAGCCACCATTTTCACTTTGAAGCCAGAGTTTGAAGATCAATATCATTTAAAAACGAATGCATGACCTTAATTGGCTCGCAAACAAAACCAGCTTCTTGGCATGCATCCTTGAGTTGCTTTCACTTGTGAAGGCCCATCTGTGTTGAAGTCATGGGATGACACAATTTTTATGTTATAAACGGTGTTCATTTTATTTTAGCTTCTTTTTGTCCATATTAGATTGGTGTGTTTATAGTGATATACTTTCCGTGACATCCCACAAATTTTCTTATTGGTGTAATCGATAAGCGAATCGATAAGCCCAAAAAATTGATAAATCGAAATCGAAAAAATTGAAACCTTATTGAAACGATAACGATAAGCATATGTACAAATCGATAATCGATAAGTAATTATCGATAAGGGTCAAAATTAAATCGATAAATCGAATGCACACCCCTAAGTGAATCGATTTGATCCCAAAATGATAAATAAATTAAATAAGAATGTATGACTTAACATTGAAATTGAGATAAGACAACAGAAATCTTGGTTTCAGCAGCAGAGCTTCCGGGGCATTAGTAACGATACTAATAAGCAAGAAAATGAAATATTATTGAGCTTTGAAAAGTATATAGCATAGCTTGTCAGAAAGTTCCTACCCCTACAGTGGTCATTGAACTCACTATTTATAGTTTCTACTAGGGAAAAAAGTCCTAGCTTTAAGCCCTTCTTATATGACAATTATGGGAGGCCATGGGAAAATGTATAACGACATGCTATGAATGTCATATTCTCTATAACGGGCTACATACTTAATGCTATAGAATATTCTCCATTAAATGCTATCGGGTGGCAGACATTTATTTTGCCTTTATGAGCAACATTCCTTTCGGGAACAAACGTGATTGCTGCCATCGGACTTGATTGTCATTTGTCTCGCTTTCCATCCGTGTTAGGCTCCGCGTGTTGCTTTATTATGTGAGCATAAAATATGAACATATTTCACCCTATACAGTGAGTCCCAATGCTTTTCCACATCTCCACTTGATGAGGGTGCAAATGCTTCACTTTCGGGGATGTAGTAGCTTAGCTTTTTGTTTTCTTTTCACTTTGTTTTTCTTTTCAATACTTTTGTACTTGTGCTTCTTGGCACGTTTGTTGTATAAGAAAATATTTTTTTCGCTGAAGTATTGCGCAAGTTTTCTCTTTGCGTCGAATTATGCAAGGCTTTGGGTGCATTTTACCCGATAGCATTTGGATCCTGGGCATGAGTTCTTCCGGAATCAACCCTTTATCGTGAGAATTTCATAAGAGAGGGCCCTCTTATGTTTACGGTGTTATTGAAGAGGACGTCTCATGTTCATTACGGCACTAGCATTTGAAGTACTTGTTTAAATTTCAAATGATAAAATTAATTCATCGTTTGGACAAGAAACAAGATAAAAATAAAAGGACTTTACTTTATTCCTTCCATTTTCAAAACTACATAAGCATTTGTTATGCTAAAAAGAAACTGCCATTACTTGTGGCTAATTTGTACAACTTGTTTCTACGGTGCTGGTCGTGTAGTCCCCGGTCCCGATGATACAACTTTACTCCCAGATTACGTAATCCAGGTCGATGTGGCAGTCATGTTGCCGTATTCTTATATCATTCCCTCCCCAGTGTTCGAATGCGTACAATGCGAATTTGAACACTAGAAATGTTTCTCCTTTGAAGATTCCACTAGTGAATGGTTGGATAATCTTTGGTTCGATAGCAAATTTCGTTTCCCATTAGGAATTTTGCTACAGATCCAAGATTACCTTACCATCCCCTAGTGACATGCATTCATGAACGGTCGGGTAACCTTTGGCCTGATAGCAAGCTTTGTTTCCCTGTAGGGCCTTTGCTATTGAGCAAAAGACTATCTAACCGTTTCGTGGTGACTCGTTGCTTGCATATCTTGTCATTTAAAGGTCTTACTTCCACCGACGAAGCTTCCTTCGTAGCATGCTTTTCGGTGCTGCCTCGTTAAAAACCTTGCCAGAAAAACTCAATAAGGAGAAGGGAAAATGAGTACACATACTTTCAGTATAGACGGTGCTCAACAACAATAGTACCTTTCGAGGTGTGCCACATTCCAGTTGCTTGGAAACTTTACATTGTCTTGATTTTCCAATTCATACGTCACGACCCAAAATTCTCACCCTTGGGACTTGATGGCGCCTAACATTTCACTTGATAGGAAAGCCAACATTAAAATATCTGTAGCCACTTTTAACAATTCAAATTAAATAATAACCAAGAAACCGAATAAACTGAAATAGAATGAGAAAATCATGACAACAACGATATCTAGATACAATCCCCGAACTAGTGTCACAAGTACACGAGCAACTAGAGTAATACAAATAATGGTCTGAATGACAACATGACTGTCTGAAATGAAATAAACAACTTGAATAAGGTAGAAGAGGACTTCAGGGTTGCAAACGTTGTGCAGTTGTACCTCAAGTCTCTATCAGGCAATCAATCCGAGCAATCTACTAACCGCCGCTAGGACCAACTCCAAAATATGCACAAGAAGTGCAAAGTGTAGTATGAGTAGAACCGGTCCCATGTACTCTGTAAGTGCCGAGCCTAACCTCGACGAAGTAGTGACGGGGCTAAGGAGGGTCACTTACAATAACATGTACGCAGTATAATAGTAATAATAACAAGAAAGGAAAGCATGAAAAGTAAGGTAGTTAACTTATGAAAATAAGCTCAATCCTCGAAATCAGTAAAACCAGAAACATCAGTCCTCAGAATCTTGTATGAAAACACTGTAAGCTAACACAATGCAACAATGAATACATAACACACAATTTGTTGCGACGCACAACCTGATCCCATCACACAAACACGATCCTCTCTTATTTCACCATATCAATATCAAGAATAACATGTAACATCCGTTGCCGCGCGCAACCCGATACCACCAATATAATCAAAATCAATATTATAATCCTCCCTTAATTAACCATATCAAAATCACATATAAAATTCGTTGCGGCGTCAAACTCGATCCTATCATATCAATATCAATCCTCCTTTATTACACCTGTTGAGGCGTGCAACCCGATCCATAAACAAAATCAATAAATGTAATCAATTCAACAAGTCAATTCACAAGAATCTCTATGCTTAAATAATTTGAAAGCAAAAGCCATAAAGGAACCTCATACCAAATCAAGGAATGCTACAATTAATACAAAGCAACATGGCAAGCCAAATATATGACAATTAAAGTGTACAAGTAAGACAAGTAATAATTAATCATGGAATCATGGAAGAAACGAGCATTTCAATACAAGAGTAAATAGATGACAAGTAACATGATGCGTCATAGAAAGAAATTAAGACATGTAGCGGTTAAGACATGGAATGAGATAATTAATGAAATGCGGGAAAACATGAAACTATTTTGAGGGCATATATACACTCGTCATCTCGCATATATGCCGCAACGCATGTAATTCGCATAACACGTAGCCCAAAGGTTCCTAATTCCCTCTGATCAAGGTTAGACCCAACACTCTCCTCGTTTCACAAGCAAATTAAAGCTCAATCAGGGCATTTCCTCTAAAATTCGCCTACGAACCAACCGAATCTAACCAAAATAGACTCAATATCAACAAACAATACTAGGAAAATCAATTACAATACATAAAACTAAGATCTTTACATTTTCCCCAAAAAGTCAAATCCCGGCCTGCTCGGTCAAAACCCGAGATTATGACCAAAACACAATTACCCATTCAACCCCGAACCCGATTATGTGATTAGTTTCGAAATCCGACCTCAATTTGAGGTTAAATCTCAATTTTACAAAAGAACCCCCCTAGTTCTTCCCAAATCCGTAATTTTCTACCATGAAAGAGCATAAATTAAGGTTAGGATTCAATGGGTGATGATGAAAATGGAAGAAAACGAGTTAAAGTATACTAACCTATGAAATGGTGATGAAATTTCTCTTCAAAATCGCCTTTAGGCCGAACTCTAAAGTGAAGATGGTGAAAATGAGTGAAATCCCGATTTTTATAAGTTTTAAAGTCTGGGAGTCATGTGTTCATCGCGTTCGCGGGACACCTGGCGTGATCGCGAAGCAGCAATGGCCAAAGGCCTTCGCTTTCCTGAGGGGCAACGTTCACGATGGTCTACCCCCTCGACATCGTGTTCGCGTTCGCGTAGAGCCGTAGAACAAACCCCAGCTCCCCCTCCCAAGCCCCTTACTCTTCGGGTTCGCGTAGTGCTTATTACTCTTTGCGATCGCGAAGAAGGACACACCAGACATCAGCAGACTCCAAAAAAACCAACAATAGCCTAAGTTAAAAAATCACTCCGTAGCGTAGCCGAAACTCACCCGATCCCTTCAGGCCCCAAACCAAACATTCACACAATTGTATTAACATTATACAAACTCGCTCGCGCAATCAAAACACCAAAATAACACCTAGAACTACGAATGGGACATCAAAATGAATGATATTTTTAAAGAAACTCAAGAACATGCAATTTTTCAACTGGACGTCTGAATCACGTCAAATCAACTCCGTTTTGCACCAAATTTTGCAAACAAGTCATAAAATACCTGAAATGACCCTATACCAAGTTCTAGAACCAAAATCCAAAACCGATAGAAACAAAGCCAACGTACGGTCAAACTTAGGAATTCTTTTAAACCTTCAAATTGCTACTTTTCAACAAATTACGTTAAATCAAGATATGGACTTTCAAATTCGATTCCGGACATATGAAAAGTCCCAAATCATGATACGGACCCACCAGAACCGTCAAAACACATATTCGGGTCCGTCTACACAAAATATTGACCGTAATCAACTCAGTTCATTTTCAAAGCTAATTCACATTTTTATCAATTATTCATGTAAAACATTTCCAGAAAGAGATATGTACTACACACACAAAATCGAGGAAGGCTAAATGGGGCTATTCAAGGCCTCGAAACACAAAAATGAAGGCTAAAACTTAAATTGACCTATCGGGTCATCACATTCTCAACTTATAAAATAAACATTCGTCCTCGACCAGACATATAAAGGTACCTAGACTGGTGAAAAGGTGTGTATATCTACTCCGCATGTCCGAATCAGACTCCCACATGGATACCTCGATCGTCTGACCTCTCCACTGCACTCGAATATTGCCGGATCTGTAGGCTAGAATACCGACATGCTCCTCCTCATAAGTCAATTCCTTGTCCAAATGGACTGAGCTGAAATCTAACACATGGGACAGATCATCGTGATACTTCTAGAGCATGGACACATAGAACACCGGATGGACTACTGATAAACTAGGTGGAAATGCCTGTCTATAGGCCTCACCCACTTTCTCAAGAATCTCAAAGGGTCTAATATACCTAGGGCTCAACTTGCCTTTCTTTCCGAACATCATCACACCCTTCATAGGTTAAACCCAGAGTAATACGCTCTCTTCAATCATGAATGCAACATCACGAACTCTACGGTCGACAAAATGCTTCTTCCTAGACTTAGCGGTGTGAAGTCGATCTTGAATAATATTGACCTTATCCAAGGCATCTCGAACCAAATTGGTACCCAACAATCGAGCCTTTCCGGGCTCGAACCATCCAACTGGAGAACGACACCGCCCCTCATATAATGCCTCATAGGGAGCCATTTGAATGCTCGACCGGTAGATATTATTGTTGGCAAGATCCGCAAGCGACAAGAGCAGATCCCAACAACCCCCTAAATCCATAACGCAAGCGCAAACCATATCCTCTAATATCTGCATAGTGCGCTCGGACTGCTTGTCTATCTGGGGTTGAAATATTGTACTCAACTGAAATCGTGTGTCTAAATCACGCCTTACGACCCGCTGATGTAGATCTCAGCTAACCTCTCTGAAAAGTAGGTAATTACCACTTGGTCAACCTGTCCACAATGATCCATACCGTTGATGACGTCCAAATCCAATACTAAAAAGTAATTGGACACAGTCACATGCAATATAATTTACCCAACTATGAGTCGGGGTCGAGTCCCACAGAGAACAATATGTAGGCGATTAGGTGTGTAAGAGAATTATCACTTATTATGCTAAGCCAAACACTTCGAATGGTTTTGAGAAAATATTTATAACTAATTGCGAAAATGTAAACTAACCTAGAAATCAAGTAAAATGATCAATGGCTACGAGTATGGGTGCATGGGGAATTACTCTCAACTAACGATCCAATGTATTTCACGATTTTACAAATATGAGCGAGCTTATGTTAATTAGCCTCGGGGAATAATTCCATATTAGCTTCTTCCGAAGAGTAACTAGACTTCCTAATTAAATTATCCCTAAAACAATTAAGAGATTAAGCACACCCAAATATGGCTACAAGTCGTTCAATCCTATCCCTAGGTAAAATTTATAAAGTGAGGGTTAAAGCCTCACGTTCTTGTTAATTAATCTTTCTCAGCCCCAAATTATATTTTCCAAAATTAATTCAAAGGTAATGGGCGAGTCCTAGGGTTAGCGAATCCCTTTGGAAACATTAAAGAACAAGAATAATTAAAGAAAAAATAATTCACTTTATAATAAATAAAAATCGTTCAATACATAAGCACAACAAGATATTTATTCCACACTTTAAAGATGAATATTCCCCTAAATAAGATTCAAGTGTTGGAAAAAAATGACACACTTAGATATACAATACAAAGCAAGGAAATGAAGAAATGAACATAAATGGGTAAGAAATTCTCAACCAAAAGATACAAATCTTCAAGACCCAAGTGTGTGTGCAAGAACTCTAGCTCCAAAAATTGTCTTCTCTCTCAAGATATGTCCAAAGCTGCTCAAGATATGCCAAAGGTATGTTTCCAATAAGCTAGGTCATGTATTTATGGGTTTGGAATTGAGAAAATGTGAAATGTCCAGACTGTCCATAGCTGAAGCCCATTGACCGCACATGCAAAAGAATCCTCACAGGTGCGGCTCCGCAAATGCGGATAGCATATCGGAGAAGCGGTCTTTGATGGGAAACACTGACTCCACAGAAGAGGACTTACACGTGCAGAAGCGCGATCGCAGATGCGAACGCGCTTCTCATAAGCGCGACCACATATGCGGTGAATCAATCGCAGAAGCGGTTCCTACCTTCCAGGCCTTCTTCTGCAATTGCAGACCATTTCCTCGCAGATGCGAGGTCGCAAAAGCGACCAGTGTTCGCAAATGCAGAATCACTAAAGGAATTTGCACTTGTTTTACTCTTTTTTGCTTAATTCCACTTCAATTGAATTCAACTCACTTCATATCATCATTTACCTGAAAATCTAGCAATACAAACCATAAACAACCTCATGTTATAATTAAAGTACGCAAAATCTAAAGAAAATAGACTAAAATAAATGGTAAAATCACCACTCATCAACCGCGTTGAACTTCTTCTGAGTCCGTGGGAGTCCAACAATAATATTACAACCCCAATTTTCCTCCATAGAATGTCGTGATGGCACCTAGTCTTTAAGACTAGGTAAGCCTAACACATACTGAATTAATGGAAAAATTCAACCAATAACTATCAAATATGGAATATATATTTCTATACAAAGCCAACAATCTCAAAACTGGTAGCACAAGTCATAAGCTCTACTGAGTTCACTAGAAAATATCTAAGTACAACTATTCTGGAATAGAAACAAACTGTAGACAAATAACTTCCGAAGGTAACTTCGAGGCATGCGAACGCGACGACAGGTATACCTCAAAGTCTCCACAAAAATATCTGATCCGCTATCTAACAATCCACAAACTCTGAAGTACCTGGATTTGCAAAACAATATCCAGAAGTAAAGTATGAGTACACCACGTTCGGTACCTAGTAAGTATCAAGACTAACCTCGGTGGAGTAGTGAAGAGGTAAAAGTCAAGACACTCATTAGACAAAATAACATGTGCAGTATAGAAGTATAAAACTAATAATGGAAAACATGGATCAGTAAATGGCAACAAAAATCAACATGTGATGTAAACAGTAAGGGAATAGGAAAACTATGAAAGAACCATTGAAACCAAATAAGGAACATCATGACAACCAACAAATCAAGTCATTCTACTCCAATGTTCACAACGAAATCACTTTGTAATTCTACATCTCTTACTCACAAGTCTCGGGTCACAACCCACCATCATTTACTCACGACACCTAGTTCCCACATCAAATCACAACCGCACGGACAACTCACGTGCCATTATCTCGATCAATCTGGCATGATCATAGGCTCACATTCACAATCAGCCCGACATGGTCACATGCTCACAATCACAATCTGACGGGCATGGTCACAGGCTCACAATCACAATCTACCTGGCATGGTCATTGGCTCACAATCACAATCCGCTTGGCATGGTCACATGCTCACTATCAACAAGGAAATAGATAACACGAGAACATATGGGCGTGATCAACAAATGTCAAGTTTGATACTTCTAAGCTAGTATAAGTGGCATGCTTCAGTGTATGCTTGTGCAAGTGTACTACTACAACCTAAGTCAACTAGTAATATCAAGGACATCGAATAGCTCATCGAAACAGCAAAGCAAGTCATGTGAGTTGTATGGAAAACTCAAGGAAAAACACATCATTACACGAAAATCACCAACACAATATATCCAAACCATTACACATCATCCCTGGCATTTCCAGCCTTATCTCTCTGATAGCCACCCGTATCACTACGCCCTGACATTGACATTGTCACGACCCGAAATCCCACCTTCAGGCCGTGATGGCGCCAAACGTTGAACCCACTAGACAAGCCAACGTTTGAACTAAATAAACTCATTTACAACTAAAATGAACAAGATAACTAATGCAACAATGGTCAACAATATGAAAGTTAACTAAGTTCACAATAATATAGCAAGCTTCGAGAATAAAACCCATAAATATAACCCAGAACTGGTGTCACACACTCACGAACTGTCTATGAGATTACTAAATACAATGGTCTAAAAATAAGTACATATGACTGTCTTTGAAACTATAGGATAAGACAGAACTGAAAGAGAAGGGTAGAAGGTGACGCCAAGGCCCACGAACGTATGCGGGACTACCTCGATGTCTCCTGAAAGAACTGAAGGATACTCCCTCCGTCAATGCCCACCGGGTCCGGCTGCGTAATCTGCACATCATAAAGAAGTGCAGGTGTAGCATCATTACAACCGACCCCATGTACTGAGTAAGTGCCGAGCCTAACCTCGGCGAAGTAGTGACGAGGCTAGGACCGACAACAATATATACCTGTACAATTCTACATAATAACAGGAAAGTATCGATGGAAATAAACAAGTAAATACATATACCGGGAGAACATGCTGGGGGTAAAAGGGACAACAAATACTAGCATAGTAGAACAGGGTAACAACTGAAATGTATAGGTAAAAGCAAGAATTTAACGTCTCCGAACAGATAATGAACAACAAAAGGCACGACATGTCCCCTCATGCATAATCTCACAATCACTCGGCACGGAATGTTCCCTCGTGCATAAATAGTAAAATCACTCGACACGGAATGTCCCCTCATGTGTAAATAATAAATACTCGGTACTGAATGTCCCCTCGTGCAATAAATAATACACAATCAGCACGGAATGTCCCCTCGTGCAATAAATAATAAAAAATCGGCACGTCATGTCCCCTCGTGCAATAGATAATAAACAATCGGCACGGCATGTCCCCTCGTGCAATAAATAATATAATAACAACGATATAATGTGAAAACTAACAATAAGAAATCTCAAGTGTACAAAAATACTCAATAAAATTCTATCGTCCCGGCAAGGGACTCAGCTATAACCAAACTCGCTCAGAAGTGTAATTTCAACAGTAAGAGCCCCAACTGAACAATTAATCAATAATTCCCCACGTCATGAAACAACATCAATGTATCATTTCTAAATCACCAATTATTCATAGTATAGAGATGTGATGACCCAAAAGGTCATCTTACATAATTTAAGCTATATCTGTGTTCCAAGGCTCAGAGAGCCTCTGTTAGTCTTACCTCGATATGCGTGCACAGCCCAGGCGTGTAGCCGGGAAGCTATTATGTGAAAATTGGATAAAAATGAGTTTTGATAAT
>ML249747.1:0-22503 GCA_005239495.1 Nicotiana undulata
TTAAGAGTTGACTTCATGTTAATTAATTGAATAAAGTTGACTTTGGTCAACATTATTGGTAAATGGACCCGTACCACTGATCTGATAGTCCCGGAAAGTCCGTAGGAAAATATGGGACTTGGGCGTATGCCTGGAATCGAATTCCGAGGACCCAAGTCTGAGAAATGAATTTTTAAAGAAAATTGTTTTATGAAAATATTAAAGGCTTATGAAAATGAACCTTGATGTGAAACCTGTGCTGCCGGGCCCGGATTATGATTTCAGAGCCTGGAACACGTTCAATATGTGTTATTTAAGTTATCTGTGAAATTTGGTAAGAAACGGACTTGATTTGATGGGTTGCAGATCAAAATGAGAAAATTGGAGTTAATAAAGTTTTGAGGATTTTCATAGAATTTGAAATTTGGCTTGAAATGTGATTTTTTGTTCCCGAGGTCCGAATGAAATTCCAGGACCGAGAATAGTTCTGTATAGTCATTCATGACTTGTCTGTAAAATTTGAGGTCATATCGAGTAGTATAGACTCGTTCGGCGCAATGTTATGAAATCTAGAGTTCTTAAAGTCTTAAGTTTAAATTCAAGAGGTTTGGCGGGTGATTTCTAGTTCTAGTGATGTTCTGAGTGTTCCGTGAGATCGAGCGAGTCCGTCATATGATTTGGGACATGTTGGTATATTTTTTCGGAGGCTCGGGTGGGCCCAGGGGCTTCCCAGACCCCGCACGGGGCCAAAAACCAGCAAAATCCACTGTTGGTGTGCCTGCACCTGCGGTCTCTCAGTCGCAGGTGCGCACCTGCGGTCCAGCCTTCGCAGGTGCGACCCCCATCGCAGGCGCTGCCCTTTCTTCCGCACCAGCGTGACCGCTGGTGTGGACTCCTTCTCCGCAGGTGCGATGCCAGGGTCCCGGGCCCTTTTCCGCAGGGGCGGTGATTTTCTCGTAGGTGCGGGACCGCACCTGCGGTCCCAAGGTCGCAGGTGCGGAAATCACTGTTGCTAGCCCCTTTTAAATGTCCAAATTACGGGTTTTCTTCATTTTTACCCACCATCAACCTCCATTAGAGAGCATCCAAGTTTGAGCAACATCTCCTACGACCACCCACAGTAGGGGTAAGTAATTCTCTTCTATTTTTCACTATTATGCATAGAATTCAACGGGTTTAATTCCTAAAGAATCAAAAATCCATAAAATTTGGATAGAAATTCTAAGGATTTGAATAAATTGGTGAATTATTCAATTGAGTCTATGAATCCTTGTATAAATCACATCACTTCGATCCTTAGACTTCGGGTAGGGGATTCCTTCAAGAATTTTCGAAATCCAACGTGTGGGCCTGGGGTCGAAATTCCGGAAATGGTCAAGAATGCTTAAATTTAGGATTTCTTGTTGATTCTTCTTCTTGGAACCTAAATTAATTCAATTATACCATGATTGGTTAGTTGCGAGCCGTCGAGGGTGAATTTCGGAGTTTCGGGCGCAATTGTGGTCCGAGGGGTAGATTCGACACGAGGTGAATCTCCTTTCTAACCTTGTAAGAGGGAATTGTCCCCATAGGTGATGTATATGCTATGTGTATATTGTTTGGGGGCTACGTATGTGCCAAGTGACGAGAGTCCGTACGTAGCGTCTATTATTGTTATGTCCGGGTAGTTAGGCCCACATCATGCCTTGTATGCTTTCTCGTAATGCCTTATATGCTTTTCTCGTAATGCCTGATATGTTTTCCTTGTAATGCTTTATATGATTTATTGTGACGCCATATGTACTATGAAATTATGTTTTGCATAGTGTTATTCCTCTGAGGCTTTATGGAAAAAATGTTGAATGGCAAGGAATTTGTTATGGAAAGTAAGTATTGTAAGATATTGGGATCGGGTCGTTCGCCACGGCAGGTTTGAGAGTGATTATGTCTATATGGGATCGGGTCGTACGCCACGACAGAGTTGAAAAGAAATTGTGAAATATATGGGATCGGGTCGTACGCCACGGCAGTGTTGAAAGTAATTGAATATATATGGGATCGAGTCGTGCGCCATGGCAGTGTTGAGAAGTAATTGTGATATATATATGGGATCGGGTCATACGCCACGGCAGTGTTGAGAAATACTTGAGATACATATGGGATCGGGCCGTACGCCACGGCGAGTTTAGAAGGTACCTTATGGGAGCGGNTGAAAGTGCTTTATTGTTTAGTTCAGCAATTGTTTGGATTTCTACTTTTGATATATATACTTGTTGCTTATTTCCCGGACGTGCCTATTGTATTTCATTATATTCTATCATATGTTATTACTGCTGGACCTTAGTGAGTATCGAGTCGACCTCTCGTCACTACTTCTTCGAGTTTAGGTGGGATACTCACTGGGTACATATTTATTTAATATGTACTCATGTTGCACTTTCTTTTCTTTTCTGTACTTGATTGTACAGTCCGGAGGCTGGTACGTCTGATTATCAAGCTGGTGCTAGATATTGATAACGTGGTCATACTTCACGGTGAGCTGCTTTCCCGGCGACTTCCTAGCAGCACCTTGGAGTTCTTTTGTTATATTCTCTGTCCATTTCATTCAAACTGAGACTCTGTATATATTGTGGTCATTGTATATTCAGTAGTTGCCCATGACACTCGTGACACTATTTCTTGGCACACACGCGTAGTGTATGTATATTTTGGGTTTGGGTTGTACAGGCATGCATATGCTTTATTTCCATGTCAAGCTATCATCATGTTTAACTGTTTCAAATCTGTAAATGTTGACTTGTTTAATTAGATGGGAAGGGTAACACTTAGTGTAATTTGTGTTGGCTTGCCTAACCCCATCGTCAGGCGCCATCGAGACCCGGATTAAGATTCTTGGTCGTGACAATTTGCATGCGCAGTCCGGGCGTGAAACCGAAAAGCTTTTATGTAAAGATATGAGAAATAGTGATATCTAGAATGTAAAATTTGATGAAAGTTGACTTTTGTCAACATTTTGAGTAAACGGACCCGGATCTACATTCCGACAATCCCGGGAGGTCCGCAGTAAAATATGGAACTTGGGCGTATGCCCGAAAATGAATTTCGAGGTCCCAAGCCTTAGAAAATAATTTTTGAAAAAAAAACTTATTCTGCTGGTTAATTCAAGAGATAAAGAAATGAAATAATATGTGAAATATATGATATCGAGCCCGTATTTTGGTTTCGGAGCCTGGAAAAAGTTCGTTATGTTATGTAAGTCCTATTTGTGAAGTTTCATGGGAATCGGAGTTGATTTGATGTAATTCGGACATCCGGTTGAAAAAGTTAGAAATTTGAGTGTTCTTGAGGAAATCTTGAGTTTTTAGGCTAAATCTGTAGATTTGATGTTATTTTGATGATTTGATTGCACGAACAAGTATGTATGATGTTTTTAGACTTGTGTGCATGTTTGGTTTGGAGCCAAGAAGGCTCGGGTGAGTTCCGGATAGGCTACGGAGTGTCTAGACTTAGATAAAATACCCCAACAGCTGAACATCTTGTGTGCAGGCCTCAGGTCTCGCAAATGCGAGGTCAGGCTTCGCAAATGTGAAGCCAAGGTCCAGCCTCTAATCTCGCAAATGCGAGGTCGGGCTTCGCAAATGCGAAGCCAATGTCCAGCCTCTGATCTGGAAAATACGAGGTCCTGGGTCGCAAATGAGAAGGACCATGTTCGCAAATGCGAGGTCCTGTCCGCATTTGCGATATCTCCCCGGAAAGCCCAGGGTTCGCAAATGCTAAACCCGCAGCCTGTTATATCAGCTTTTTTACGGGATTTTCCCTTATTTTCCAATTTTCTAAAACCCTAAACCTCCATATGCGATTTTCCAAAGACCCAAACTTCTCCAAATCATTGGTAAGTGATCTCTAACTAATTTGTTTCAATTCCCAACAACTTTTAACAATGATTTCAACCAAAAATCTAGAATTTTCATGATAAAAATTTTGTTTTTGGGTAGAACTTAGGAATTTCAAATTTATGGGAATTGGACCTCGAATTGAGGTCGGATTCCAATAACAATTGTATATCCGTGCTAGGGGAAGATTGGGTAAACAGATTTTGGTCCGAACCTCGAGTTTAGACCAAGCGGGTCTGGGGTCAATTTTCAAAATTTAGTAGGAAAACTTAGGAAAACCATTCCTTTTCAATAAAAATGATTCCTTTAGGCTATCATTGATAACATTGAACAAATTGTGATTAGATTCGAGCGGATTAGAAGCAAATTCTAAAGGAAAGGCAGTGCTAGAGTAGTGAATTGCTTGCGAGATTGAGGTACGTGTTTGGTCTAACTTTGACTTGAGGGAATAGGACTCCCCACTTGTTGGCTATGTGAAAAGCATGTGTGTGGTGTATAGGTGAGGTGACGAGTATCTATGCACCACCAAATTGTCTGCTAAGCATGATCCCTTTTCCGTCCCCAAGTTAATTGATGCTTGTCTTAATTGTTCTATGTTCATGATTGTTTCAATGACTACTTGGCATTATCATCTTGTTGTTAAAATATTGTCATGGTTATAATGGAAAGAGTATTAGTTGTTTAGCTGGTTTCCTTGTAGTACAAAACGGTTGAGCGATTTTGCATTGTTTCTTATTTAGAAATATATATATATATATATATATATATATATATATATATATATATATATATATATATATATATATATATATACACACACGGATGTTCCTGTTGGTTTCATGGCTGAGAGGGTATTGATGAAGTTTATGAGAAAAAAATAGTTTCTTATTTAAGATTATTGAAACAAAAATATTGTGGAAGGCTTGGTCTGAATTGTGAAATTTATGAATAAATTGATGTGATATGTCTGGTGAGAGCGGGTTGCACGCCACAACAAGGAGTGATAAGGTTGGACAGGTGGGATCGGGTTGCGCACCGCAACAGGAGATATAAGGGTGATATATTTAGGGAGGAGCAATAAGGGTGGACAGGTGGGAGCGGGTTGCACGACGCAACAAGGAGCGATAAGGGAGGACATTTATATTTTTACTGATTTTCAAGAAAAATAAAGATTTGAAAAGCTTAAATATTTATTTTACTATTCTTCGTATTTTGACACTATTTATATTTAAAGTTAAAGGTTGGAAACTCGGAAATTTGTTGAGAATTGGTTATAGCTGAGGCCTAGAAAAGGAGGCTGAGTTATTTTATTATTGTTGCAGTATTTAAATATATTTGTCTAGATTTCCTTCTTGCGTTATATATTATTGTCACAGGTTTATTGCTAAAGCCCAGCCGTAGCCTCGCTACTACTTCGTCGAGGTTAGGCTCGACACTTACTCAGTACATGGGGTCGGTTGTACTGATACTACACTCTGTACACTTTTGTGCAGATCCATGTACTAGCCAGCAGTAGAGATTTGTAGAGCAACCACCTATTAACTCGGAGGCACGATGTATATCTGTCGGCGTTCGCAGATCCCGCGAGTCTTCTCATATTTTACATACGATGTTTTATCGTATTTGGAACAGTTATACTATTCTTTCAGCCCAGTATTTGTAGTAGTCTTTAGTAGTTCGTGAATTGTGACACCAGACTCTAGGGTAGTTCTAGATTTATCTAGATGATCAGTTTCGTGGCTCGTGTTAATTAAATAAAATAAAAAATTGGAATCATTCATTAAAAGTCAACAGACTCAGTTTGCTTTAGATTATTTTATTATGTATAAATGGATAAATAATGCAAATTAGATAGTCGAATTCTAACATTGGCTTGCCTAGTACGTGTGGTGTTAGGCGCCATCACGATCTCTAAGGTGGGAAATTTGGGTCGTGACATGAGAGCTATTGTTTTTGCTTGTTTCTGAACTTCTGGTATTTTTCCGCACCTGCGGATGGGGAGCCGCAGGTGTGAGGTCGTAGGCGCGGAGTGGTGGAGCGCAGATGGGGAAATGGGAGGCTTAAGCGGGCCCGCATGTGAGAAACCTAGGTGTAGGTGCGGAAGTTGAGGGTTTAAGTGGTGCTCGCAGGTGCGAGATTTTAAACGCAGGTAAGGTACCGCAAGCGCGGGAAAAAGGTCGCAGGTGCGAAAAGCCTGGGCAGAAAGTATAAATAGCACACTTCGCTTATTTTGGTCCATTCTTCACCATTTTCAGTCGGTTTTGAAGCTTTTGGGAGAAAGTGTAAGAGGGATTCAAGGGGATTTTCATTGAGGTAAGTTGCTTGAGCCCTAATACTCTTGCTTATGGCAATTTCCCATTGTTTAATCTTTTAATTAGTGGAAATTAGGGGTGAAATGAGGGGTTAGGGCTTGGGATATTCGAGAGTATGATGTGAGGATTCGAGGGATCAAACGGTGTTGGATTTGGATAAATTCGGTATGGTTAGACTCTTGAGTAAATGGGCTTTATAGTTTTATAATTTTTATCGAATTCTGAGACGTGGGCCCGGGTGCCGGCTGTGAGCCTATTTTTTAGGTTTTTGGCCTAATTTTGTGATTTTTCTTGTGGTATTCATTTTCTTAGCATATATTGATGGTATTGTACTGGTTGTGAATAGATTCGGAGCATTTGGAGGCCGAATCGAGGGGAAAGAGCGTAGCAAAGTAGAATTTGGTTTGTCTTGAGGTAAGTAACGCTTTCAAACTTGGTTTTGAGGGTACGAAACCCCAAACTATGTGTTATGTAGGGGTGGGCATAAAATTCGAAAAATCGAATTCCGAACCGAACCAAATTAATTCGGTATTTCGGTACTACTTCAGTATTGATTTTTCAGTTTTTCTGTATTTTGGTTCGGTCCTAGGTATTGAGGTTTTGATATTTTGGTATATCGAAATACCGAATTATTAAAGTAAATAGTCCCTTACTGCCAAGCCCAAGTTATCAATTCCCAACCCAAAATATCAATTTGTTACCCCTAGCAGCAGACAACAAGACTAAGCCCAATGTTGAATGCCCCAACCTACGTGGTCTACCAATTAAAAACACCACTTAACTCCATATACTTTTAAAATATTTATTTTACTTTGTATACCTACTGTATAAAACATTATTTACTTCTTAAATCTTTAATATCATTATATTCCATTAAACATATCCCACATTTTAAGGGATTAGAGCATCTCCCCATATTCTTTTATAATATCTCTACATTTAATGCATATAAAATACCGTATCTTTCTCAATATACGTTAAACAATCATATACCCAATAAAAGGGTAAAAGGCCATATACCCACACAATTTGTTCTCAAGCTTTTCATCTTCCGTATTCCTTCTTTCTGAATATTTCAAGATTTTCCTCTCAAGCAATTAGCAATCAAAAAGTGTAGGAAAAGACGAAGAGAAAATTGGTCTTTCATAGCACTTGGAAAATACTTGGAAAAGGCGAAAAAGTTACTTTTCCCATTGACATTCAATTGGGTGAAGTGAATTTATTGGAACAAACTCGGTATGCATGTTTAACCAAATAATTAGATTCTTTGCCCAAAGCTATTTTAAGAAGAACACGGGTTTCTAATAACCAAAGAATAGGCTAATAATTGTAAGTAAACTCGTAAATGAAAAGCAGTAAGATGCACAAAAAGTAAGTGTATTGCAATAGTAGTTCGAATGTGTCCTTACAAGCTATATTTTACTCCCTTATATAGGGAATTTCTTAATATAACGTCTACCCTTTTCAGTGATTGAGCATTAATGACTAATAATGTCATTAATGTAACGTTACAATGATTAACCGTAATTATTGCGTCAAGGTTATGTAACGTATGGCTCATTAATTGAAGATCTCCGAATCTGCCTTTTCTTCTGCCTGGATTCATTATGACTGTGCCTCTTCATCTTCTCAATTAGGTTGAGATTCCCATAGTTGATTATCCCGTGGGTATACTACTTTTTGTCTCTTTTCCTCGTACCTCTTCATAGAGTCCCATCCAGTTGTCACGTTTTCATTGTTCCACATAGATTGTTGAGTCATCACAATTGTTACACGTGTGAAGCTCTATTTTACCAATACAGATAGTCCCCCCACTTACCATTTATTTATCGATTAATATTTGGTAAGTGGATACTCATTTATGGCGGGAATATTTTGCCGCCGGTTCACTCATAACATTGCATCCATATCTGAATGTAGTCATCGCTTGTCACTTCCGTTTAATGCTTATGCCACGTGGCATTCCCGGATTGGTTCAGCAATTATTCAGCGCCTTTTAGGGCTTTTTGCGGCTGCATCGGTCACGAAGTGACAGCTTCAATTATGACGTTCACATCACTATTTTTTCCATTTTTTGATGGTTGCCTTCGAGTATAAATACCCCTTTTCCTTTCTTTACTTTCACGAAAAACTTTTGACCTTCATACTTCATTTGCAAAGAATTTTTTTCTGTTTTTGTAAATATGTCTTCTTCAAACCAATCTAAGAGAGTCATTAACGTAGATGATCTGACTCCTTCTTCTGCTCCAATGCGGAGTAGGCGAGGCGGTTGGCTTAGGAGTTTAGGTTCTACTCCTTCCAGGGGTTCCTCTTCTTCTCATGTTACTCCCCCGTTTTCTTCTAGGTCTGCCATTTCTTTATCTTCTCCAAGGGCTAGGGCTTCGAGATCTTCTTCAAAAGGTAAAGAACACAATGAACCTCTGTGTGAGCCGAGGGTCGATGAAATAGTACCTGCAGAATTTTCCTTTGCTAGGGATAGTCAGGCCCTTAAAGAATAGATTTCTTCAATGTCTTCTCATACGGTGCTGACAAATACCCTACCCAGATAACTGAGGGTTTAATATCTCTTATACGCAGGGACTGTTACTGGAAGCCTGATTTTCTTCAATCCTTTCACGTGAGGATTCAAGCCCCTTATCGACCCCGTTATCATCGAGTTTTGTCGATTCTTCAAAGTTTGTCTGGGAAAAGTCGGTCCTCTTGTGTGGCGAGTTGTTGCGTTCCTTAGATATTTGTCTACTTTAGCTTCGGTCCCCTTTACCTTTCATCATCTCATTCACCTCTTTTCTCCAATGTTGTTCCACCAGGGAGTTTTTACTCTTGCGGCCAGGAGTAAAAGAGTGTTAGTGATTCCTGACGATGATAAAGACCGAGGGTGGTTTCTCTGTTATGTTGTTGTTCCTACTGCTGGTTTAGTAGGTGAAGAAAATCTCCCTTTCCCTAAGAAGTGGAATCTTGCATGTGAGTACAATTTTGCTCACATTCCTTTCCTTTTGTTTTTGATACTTTATCAGTACCGTAACTGTCTCTTTTCTTTACAGCAATCATGGGAACCGTCGAGAATATCTCCAGTTTTCGAGATTGGGTAGAAAAACTCCTGTTAACCTCTCTATTAGAAGAACGTTCGTGGAAATACCTCTCTGGGAGGTTTGGTTGGAAAGTTAAGACTCATAGTGAGTGAAGTTTTTGTTTTTACTTCTTCCCTCTTTTGAGCTTTATTTAATCCCTTTCATTTGATAGGGTTTCCTGCTCGTGGAGTTCCTTCTGCAGCCATGTCTGCTTCAAAGTTGTCCCTGGCAAAGGCCCAGGAGATCATTTCGGGTTCCTCCTCTTCAAAGAGAAAAGCAAGTGGGTCAAGGACCTTAGAGGAGAGGGGGAAGAGGAGGGTTCTCTATTCCATAGGTCACGTAGGAGGAAGGTGGTCTCTGACGACGAGTCTACACCTGTCATTGACCCTCTCATGCCTGAATCTGAACTATCTGCCCTCGATGATGCAACTTCCTCTCCCGTTCGTGAATCAGTTGATCTCCTGTTCCATGAAGGTTTTGGTTCTATTGTTGATGAATCTCCCCTTGTTGTTTTCTATCCTCATTCCCCTAAACAACTTCCCTCAGATACTCCTGTTATAATCTCTGCTCCCTTGACTATTCCTGCTCCTGTTATTACTTCTACTCTCGTGGCTTTTTCTGCCTCTCAGACTTCTCTACCAGTGGATCCTTTATCTGCCCCTGCTTTCATGCCTTCTGCTGCAGAAGTAGGGTCTTCCAGCAGGGGGGAGATGAGGCAGGTGACGATAGAGGTTCCAGCAGCGTGCAGCCTCTTCAAAAAGTCAGGCCAGGTTGATGTATGGCTGAAACCATTAATAGGTCCGACTGAGAGAGCTAAGATGGACAGCCACGGTTCCCTTACATGGGTAAATGAGATTGTGCACTCTTCTTTAAAGGTAAAATGTGCTTTCCTTCGTACATTCTTATAAATATTCTTGTCGTATCTAATTTATCTTCTTTTGTAGATTAATCTTGTAGGCACGGAGTTAATGAAGAGGGTTTCTAAAATGGAGCAGGCAACAAGGGACTTGCGTATCGATGCAGATAATTAGAAAGAGTAATATGAAAGCTTGCAACTCGACATAGAGGCAGTGGAAGAAGAGAAGTGTACCTTGGAGCAGCAAGTGAGGGTAATGGCAGCAGACTTGGCCATTGAGAAGGTGTCTTCGAACCAGGCAGGCAAGGACAAGAGTGTCTTAGAGTCTTCATTCGCAGAGCAGTTGTCACGTGCCTCTGAAGAGATCAGGAGCCTGAAAGCCTGATTGGACCAGAAGGAGGAATATTCTGGTGAACTAGTTCAATCGCTCACTCAAACCCAGGAAAATCTCCGTAACTCTTTGGAGAAGGTCCAATTCCTGGAAAGTTCCCTCGCTCCTTTACAAGCCTCTCATGATGCTACCGCGGCTGAAAGGGATGAATTAAGAGCTGAAGTTGAGTTGTTGGAGAAATACTATGAAGCTCTTGAAGACAAAGCAGTCGTCGATGTTATCTGGGCTTATATGAACTCTCGTCTTGACACATTGGCGGAAATGGGCCAAGAGAGTTTTGACTTAGAAATTGCCAAAACCAAAGAGACCATTGAAAAGTCTCAGCAAAGTCAAAATCTTTCTTCCCCAGAGATTGAGGTCCCAGCTGCTCATGTCTCTTCATCCCAAGCCGAACCTCCTGCCAATGAAGACAACCCCCCATCTGAAAAATTTTAAGAACTTGGTTCTCCTCTTTTTGTTTTCTTTGTATCAATTGGTGGTTACCCCCAGTCCCATCGGGGGTAAGTTTGGATCCTTTCTTAAATCCCCAACTGACAACTTAGGGGCACCCAATGTAAAAATTAATACGGCTTAGACTAAGTTAACACTTAGTTTATTTTGCTGTTAATATATTAATAAAAATTTCAGCATGACTTTAGTTTCCTTTGAGTTTTTGCTTCACTCTTTATGTCTTTTGCATGATTTATTTTTGAGGTTTTTGGTTTACCTCTGAGTTTGGATTTATAAAATGCTTAGATTACTCGTACCTTTTCGTAATAGGCATGGTTTATGAAAGAGGGCCCTATTTGATCGACACTTAATGAAGAAGATATCTCAACTTCATAATGGTGTAAATATGCAATAGAGAAATAGGAATTTTCGCATGTTTCTTTCTAACAATGTTTTAAAGAAAGTTTTTGTATTGAACTTTCGTAACATTTCACATGTGTTTGCGTATGGTCTGTAACTCATTTTGCAACTTTTTTCTTTTAACAGATTTGGTATAAACTTGCACTCGTAATTGTTTTCCTTTTTGTAACAGTTTTTTCGAATTAGTACAAGGGAATAACTGTTTTTTGTTTACAACAGTTTTAAATATAAGGGTATGAATTTTTACCCATAACTGTTTTTATTGATAACAGTTTTCAAATGTATACAAGGGTAATTCTTTTTCATCCGTAAATGTTTTCATTTATAACAATTTTTGAGTAAGTACAAAGATAATGATCTTCCATCCATAACTGTTTTCTGTTACAACAGTTTTTTGAATAAGTACAAAGATGTGCATTTTTACCCGTAACTAATATTCTGCCTTTAACCTGAACATTCGTTTACATTTACGAATAAGTTTTCAAAGGTTTTTTGAATCAGGCTTTGTGTTTTGAGTCTTTGTCTCTTTTGATTTTGCTCATACTACTTGACTTGTTGGGAAGATGGATTTTCAGGCTCGAGTTTTGACTTTTTGATAGTCTTCTTTGCTTCATCTTTTCCCTCCATACTATATAGTCCCCCAAGTGTTTGAGATTTGAAGAATAAAATCTCGAGCACTTGACTATTCCTTCCTTGTGGTCCTTTTCCTGAAAAGGAAAAACATACGGGACTCGAAGGTATATAGTTTTTAGATGATGACTGTTTAACCCTTTAAAACGTCCATCACAAAGTTGTAACCCTAGACGGGGAATTCAGTTACCTCCTCGTGTCTTTGCAGGTCTAATATCATCATCTGGTGATGGGTTAGCTTTTTGCCTATCATCTAAAACGGTTAGTAAAATTTTAACTATACAAAAGTAAAATTGAACGTAATGATACCTGACCGAGGGAATTCCTTTTACTTATAAGTAATACTTCTTTAAATGAACGGCATTCCAACTCGTTGGTAAGATCCTTCCATCCGTAGCCTCCAGCTCATAAGTGCCTTTCCCAGCAATGCTACGAACTTTGTAAGGTCCTTCCCGATTTGGATTTAGCTTTCCTACACCAGCTTCCTTAGTTGATTGTAAGACTTTCTTAAGAACGAAGTCCCCAATTTTGAAATATCTGAGATGAGCTTTCCTGTTGTAATATCGCTCTATGATTTGTTTTTGAGCTGCCATTCGTATTAGTGCAGCTTCTCTTCTTTGCTCGAGCAAGTCCAGATTGGTTCTCAACTCGTCGTTGTTTTTTTCCTCCGTGGTTGTTGTAAATCTTGTGCTTGGTTCGCCAATCTCCACTGGTATCAAAGCTTTTGAACCGTAAACAAGCGTGAATGGAATTTCTCTCGTGGCCGTTTTTGTAGTTGTTCTGTAAGCCCATAATACTGCCAATAGCTCATCAGTCCAGTTTCCCTTGGCTTTCTCCCACCATTTCTTTAGGTTGTTGACGATGATTTTGTTCGTTGACTCGGCTTGCCCATTAGCCACAGGGTGATATGGTGACGAAGTGATTCTTTTGATTTGCCAACTGTCGAAGAATTTTGTGATTTGCGAGCCTATGAATTTTGGGCCGTTATCACATGTGATCCCTCCCGGTATTCCAAAGCGGCATATTATATTTCGCCATATGAAGATTTTCACTTCTTTCTCCCGCACCTGTTTAAAAGTCTCCGCTTCTACCCATTTTGTGAAATAATCGGTTAACACAAGTAAGAACCGTACCTTCCCTTTAGCTGGGGGAAGGGGTCCCACTATGTCCATGCCACATTTCATAAACGGCCACGGTGATATCACTGGGTGAAGTAACTCTGCTGGTCGATGCATGTTGTTAGCAAATCGATGGCATTTGTCGAATTTAGCTACGAAACTCTCAGCCTCTTCTTCCATTTTGGGCCAGCAGTACCCAACTCTGATTAAGGTTTTGACTAAAGATCTTGCTCTTGCATGATTTCCACAGTGTCCTTCGTGGACTTCCTTCATCACGAACTTCGTTTGATTGGGTCCAAGGCATTTTTCTAAGGGACCTCCAAACATTTTTCGGTATAAAGTATTGCGAATGAGGAAGTACCGTGCAGCTTTTTGACGAAGTGCTTGAGCTGCTTTTTTATCTTCAGGTACGGTACCATTCTGCAAAAAATTCAAATTTTTGTTTCTCCAATCCCAGGTTAAATTGTTAAATGTTAACTCATTTTTGTCCTGGTTGATTGTTGAGTGAAATAAGTGAACGACAATTGCATTGTCTTTATTTGTCACTTCTGCAACTGCAGCGAGGTCAGCTAATGCATCTGCTTTTGAATTTTCCTCCCTATGTATTTGCATAACCTTCCATGATTTGAATTGTCTTACTAGATCTCGTGCCCTTTCCAGATATTGTTGCATCCGAATTTCTCTAGCAATGTAAGTCCCCTGCATCTAGTTTACTACCAGTTTAGAGTCGCTTTTGATCACGATCTGCTCGATTGAGAGTTCTCGTGCCAGTTCAAGTCTTGCAATGACAGCTTCGTACTCTGCTTCATTGTTAGTTATGGGATAACATTTAATAGTTTGCAGTGTCTTTTCACCCGTAGGTGATATTGAGTCTATACCCAAGCCGGCTCCTTTTACATTAGAAGAGCCGTCAGTAAATAGGGTCCATATACCTGGATTAGCCCCGTTAAAAAGTTGCAACTCCTTTTACACTTCAGGGATTATGTTATTATTAAAATCAGCGACGAAATCAGCTAGAATTTGAGGCTTTATTGCAGTCCTAGGCTGATATATTATGTCATGCTCACTTAATTCTATATCCCATTTAGCTAATCTTCCCGATAATTCTTGTTTATGCAGAATATTTCTCAATGGGTAAGAGGTCACAACAGTGATTGGATGACATTGAAAATATAGTCTTAACTTTCTAGCTGCCATAATTAAAGTTAAGGCTAATTTTTCTAGATGTGGATATCTAGTTTCAGCATCTAATAAAGTCTTGCTTACATAATAAATTGGAGATTTTTTACCTTTGTCTTCCCTTACCAGTACTGCACTTACGGAAGTTTCTACAACGGCAAGATAGACATACAGCCTTTCCCCCTCTTTTGGCTTTGATAGCAACGGGGGTTTTGATAGATAGGCCTTAAGATCTTTGAGAGCATGTTGACATTCTTTAGTCCATTCGAACTGATTCTGCTTTTTAAGAACTGAAAAGAATTTAAAACTCTTCTCCGAAGACCTGGAAAAAAATCTTCCCAAGGCTGCAATTCTGCCAGTTAGTCTTTGAACTTCGTTTTTGCTTGTAAGTATATTGGGTATTTCATCGATAGATTTAATTTGAGCAGGATTTACTTCTATTCCTCTATTTGATACAAGAAAACCCAAAAACTTACCTGATTCCACGCCAAAGGCGCATTTTTCTATATTCAATTTCATATTATACCTGCGTAAAATTTCGAAGGTAATTGAAAGATGCTGGAAATGATCTTCCGCTTGTGTTGATTTTACCAGCATGTCATCGATGTAAACCTCCATCGTCTTTCCCAGATGTTCCTGGAACATCTTGGTCACTAGCCTTTGATACGTGGCTCCAGCATTTTTCAGGCCAAAAGGCATGACTTTGTAACAATAAGTCCCCCTGTTTGTAATAAAGGAAGTTTTTTCCTCGTCTGAGTGATCCATTTTTATCTGATTATAACAAGAGTACGCATCTAGAAAGCTTAACAATTCGTGACCTGCAGTGGCATCAATTATTTGATCTATGTGTGGCAATGGAAATGAATCTTTAGGGCATGCTTTATTTAAGTCTGTGTAATCTACACATACTCTCCATTTACCATTCTTTTTAGGCACTACTACGGTATTGGCTAACCAATTAGGATATTTTACCTCGCGTATTGAACCAATTTTCAAGAGTTTCTGTACCTCTTCGTCGATCACTTTGTTCTTGAATGGTCCCTGCTTTATTTTCTTTTGCTTGACAGGCACGAAGGATGGATCTTCATTTAGTTTAAAAGTCAGCACTTCTGGTGGGATACCTGTCATGTCTGAATGGGACCATGCAAAGCAATCTGCGTTAGTTTTTAAATAATCAATTATTTTACCTCTTCTGCTGGGGCTTAGCCTCGTGCCTATGTGAACTTTATATTCAGGCTTCTGTTCGAACAGTGGAATAGCTTCGAGCTCTTCCGTGGTTGTTTTGATGTGTTATTCCTCCTCTAGTTCCTGAATAACATCAGGTCTAGAATCCACGTCTGTATGGTTTTCATCTTCCGTGGTGACTTGGTTCACCTTTTTGTGATTATCTTCTTCTGTACCTGTTTGAATAATAGTTTCTTCCATACCTATTTGGGTAGCAATTTCTTCCGTACCTGTTTAAGCAACAGTTTCTTCTAGGGGTGGGCATAAAATCCAAAAAACTGAATTCCGAACTGAATAGAATTAATTTGGTATTTCGGTTTCGGTTTTCTCGGTATTTCGGTTTATTTCGGTACAAATATTTTGGTATTTTGGTTCGGTATACGGTATTGGGTTTTTGAAATTTCGGTATACCGAAATAGTTTAGTCCAAGCCCAACTTTATTTTTATTTTTTAGCCCAATAACTTTAAGCCCACACCTCAAAAGTCCAAAACCCCTACTTCTTTATGATAAAGTGTGGCTTTATAGTAGAGGCATAAAAGGAACTGTTACTTTTTACGTGTAAGTTGTAATACTTTTTCTTTCTTTTTTAACACACATCAGACACGTTTATTTGAAACAACGGTTCAAAAAACACATGATAACTCAAAATGAAGATTCATAGGGCTTCTGGTGGAACACCAAAAAACCAGACTAGTTCAGAATTTGAACATCAGCATTACAAATTCGAACGACACACAGCTTGGACATCAAGTCCTTTATTCTGAAAAACCTAAACAGACGATGCAGACACTGACACTAACAGACACGAACACTGAAACAAAAATAACACGGCCCTCAAGACACTACTCCTTTTCCTCGTTCTCTTCATCCTTCCAGCAGCCCTTCAGAACGGACTTGGGAGATCCACAGAAAGGAGTCCTAGTGAACTTCTGGTAGACAATGGAACCACCCTTTCCAAATTCTTCTGGACACCACTCAGCAAGAGAGTAGCCTTTCACATCAACATAGCAAACACGGTTCAACTTTTTCTCTTGTATTAGCCAATGGTATTATAAGATGCTTTCTTAGATTGCCTCCGTGTTTAGTCAAATGCTAGTAAATAATAATAGTTGTATTGGTTTCAAAATTTGAAATGTATCTTTTCAACCCGAAGAGCTACAGATTTGAATAGGCACAAGCCTTATAACATAGATTTGGTTTAAACCGAAACCGTACCGAACCAAAATAAGAAATACCTAATCGTACCGAATTATTTTGGTATGGTATTTGGTATACACAATTGATAAACCGAATACCGAAATTCCGAACCGAAATTATTAAATACCAAACAGAAATACCGAATGCCCACCCCTAGTTTCTACCGTACCTTTTGATTCTTCCGCTTCTTCTTTTTTGTTATAGTGTACCACGGAATTTATATTCCTTGAGGTTTGTTGATCGTCTCGAATCTGATGAATTCCCCACTCGGAAGGGAATTTGATTACCTTATGTAAGGTAGATGGTACTGCCTTCATGTCATAGATCCATGGTCTACCCATGATTACGTTGTAGGCCATGTCAGTATCAATCACTTGGAACCTAGTATTTTTTTATTACTCCCTATGCATAAGTGCTAAGATCATTTTCCCCTTTTGTTATGACCGTAGAGTTGTCAAACCCAGATAAGGCTCGTGCTTTTGGGATTACTTGATCCTCTATTAGAATTTCTTCCACAACTCTTTATAGGATAATGTTAACTGAGCTACCTGGATCAATCAACACTATTTTTACGTTAGTGTCATGTATAAGTAAGGATATTACCAGTGTGTCGTTGTGTGGAAGCATTAACCCGTTGATATCTGCATCGTCGAATGATATATTGTTCGCTTCCAAGTCTTCACGAATCTGTTTCCCGTGCGTAATTATGAACTTTGTGGTTCTTTTGCAGACTACTCCATTTACCTCCTCACCTCTGTGTATCACGTTAACGGTTCATTTTGGAGATGGTGGTTTCGGGGGCTCCTGCATGTTCTTCATATATGCCTGCTTACCTTTTTCACTAAACAATTCTGTTAGGTAGCCCTATTTTAATAATTGTTCTACCTCACCTTGCAAAAATCTGCAATCTAACGTTTTGTGTCCATGATCATTATGGAACTCACACCAGAAGTCTGGGTTCCTTTTATTTGGGGTTGACCTCATTTCTTTGGGTCATCGAACCTTATCACCCATATTTCTAAGAACTGTAATTAATTCAGAAGTACTTACATTGAAGTTGTGGTATCCAATTCTTGTGTTACCTCTGTTTCATTCATCCTGATCCTTTCTGGATCTTGATGAGGATGAGCCTGTATCTCTATTTGATGGTCTATATTCTGATTGAGCATTTTCCAACCTGGGACGAGTTTCACGTCCTGAAGGTCCCATATAAGGGTCGTACCTGTTCTTACCTATTCTCCTTTCTGGTTCGGGGCATCTGGAACTGGTTCGATCTTCAGCCCTTGATTGAGCAATGGTGTCTTCTTCTATACGTAGCTTGGTACTATACATGTTATAGACATTGTTCCATGTCGTGGCTGGAAATTCTCTCAGGCCTTCCTTGAGTCTTCTCGTAGCTTCTGAGCTTTTATCATTTAAATTGCTTGCAAATGCCATGGCTGCCCAATTGTCAGGTACCCTTGGTAGCAGCATTCTTTCTCGTTGAAACCTGTCTACAAATGAAGCAACTCTGTGTCTCCTTGTTTAAATATGTCCTCCATTCGTTTTTAGACTTTTTGCGCACCAGAATGCGCTTTTATAAAAGAATCTGCAAGCTCAGCAAAAGAGTCAATAGAATTTTCATGTAGAAGAGAATACCAGGTTAATGCTCCTTTGGTGAGTGTTTCTCCAAACTTCTTTACTAAGACTGGCTCAAGTTCTTGTTTAGTCAGGTCGTTGCCTTTAACTCCGGTGGTAAAAGCAGTTACATGATCACGTGGGTCGGTTGTCCCGTCATATTTGGGAACATTATGCATTTTGAATTTCTTGGGAATAGGCAGAGGTGCTGCACTTGGCTTCCAAGGTTGTTAAGAATATCTATCAACATCAATGCCTTTGATAGCAGGTGGTACTCCAGGAATTTGTTCGATTCGATCGTTTGTTCCTTCACCTGTTTCTGCTAGGTTAGCAATAAAGATTATAATTCTGGGTTATTAGACATACATAGTCTTGCTTCGAGGGATTCATTAGGAGTGGCCCCACTTCCTGAGTTGGCTAATCCAGATTGAGGATTTTCCACAGTTATGGTGTTGTTAAGAGGTAGTGTAGGTGATGCAGCCGGTAACCCCCTCACAAAGTCTTGTAAGGCTTGGCTTACATATTCTGCAATCATTTGCTTCACCTGATCCTGTTCTCTGTTTGATCGTTACCGTTGTGATTGTTGTTTTGAGTAGTGAATCTTTCTGGTGAATGTTCCCTTGAACCTCGTGGGGTTCCTGAAGGTGATGGAGCTAGAGTTCCATTCCTTTGTTGGTTATTGTCGTTGGCGTTTGACATAATTCAAAGAATGTTTCTTGAAAGTAAATAAAGATTATTAGATTTCCGGTAACGGAACCAATTTGTTTAACCAAAGACTTAGATTCTTTGCCCAAAGTTATTTTAAGAAGAACACGGGTTTCTGATAACCAAAGAATAGGCTAATAATTGTAAGTAAACTCATAAATGGAAAGCAGTAAGATGCACAAAAAGTAAGTGTATTGCAATAGTAGTTCGAATGTGTCCTTACAAGCTATATTTTACTCCCTTATATACGGAATTTCTTAATATAACGTCTAACCTTTTCACTGATTGAGCATTAATGACTAATAATGTCATTAATGTAACGTTACAATGATTAACCGTAACTGTTGCGTTAAGGTTATGTAACGTCTGGCTCATTAATTGAAGATCTCTGAATCTGCCCTTTATTCTACCTGGATTCATTCTGACTGTGCCTCTTCATCTTCTCAATTAGATTGAGATTCCCGTAGCTAATTATCCCGTGGGTATACTATTCTGTGTCTCTTTGCCGCGTACCTCTTCATAGAGTCTCATCCAGTTGTCACGTTTTCATTGTTCCACATAGATTGTTGAGTCATCACAATTGTTACACGTGCGAAGCTCTTTTTTACCAATACAATGCAATCTATGAATCGACTTCCAATAGGGATGATAATGTTAGATTTACGAAAATACGAACTCAAAATTCCAAAGTTCCCGAAAAGGACGATGGCATTAATCTTAGAAGGAAAAAACATGAACTTGTAAAAACTAGTGTTCCGGGTCCGAAAAGACAAAAGGTTGGTGACAACAATGGCGGAAAGAAGCTTTCAGATGGGGTTTTGGAGGTATTTTATAAATTTCTCACATTAGTATACCTTTTTCATCTAATTGGAATACTAATAAGTTTTAAATTTTATTTGAATAATAGACTACTGGTAGAAATTGATTAGAATACTATCTAATACTTTTATTATATTTATTTGGCTTATTATATGTCTTTTTTTAAAATGGATGCTAGTGTGTGCAATTCATTTGATTTGGAATACTAGACCATATAAAAGAATACTGCAATATTATTAGGGAATACCACACTTATCATTTTTTTAACCATTTAACAGTAACATTTTTATACTGTAGTATTGGGATTTTTACTTGTCGGCCAGTGAAGCTTACAAAACAAAGCCAACCCACAATACAAATGTTAACATTGTAGATGAATTGAAGGAAAACCTCACTCCAAGACAGCTTGGCATGTTTCAGAAAACTTGTTTTGGGCATTTTCTTGGTTTGCCCAAAATGCTTGTGCAGAATCAACTTATACATGCCCTCCTCTTGAGGAAAGTGTATCAACCAAATTAGGGTAAGATTTGGATTGTGGTGAACGGTGTCAAGTTGAGGTTTGGCTTGCAGGAGCTCGCCTTGATATCAGGTTTGAAATGTACTAGCGATGAAAAGAAATCTTACAATTCTGAATATAAGAACAACTTGATAGATACATACTTTAGTGGGGAACCATTGGTGAATAAGGCGTCTATTAGCGTTTGTTTCAAGGAGAATAGGTGGATGACTGATGAGGACGCTGTGAAGATTTCCATTTTGTATTTTTTTGAATACTTTTTTATTTTCAATGCTCCCACAGAAATATGTTGACAATGATTACCTTGAAATATTGGATAGAGGGGAGTTTAACTCTTACCCTTGGGGTAAAGTTCCGTTCCAAGCAACCATTAATGGGTTGACAGATAAGTTGCGCACAAAGCCTCAATCGTACAGACTTGCGGGTTTTCCCCTTGCTTTCCAGTGTTGGTTCTATGAATGTTGCCCATATGTTAATGGTTTAATTGTTTCAAAGGTGGAGGACAAATGCCTCAGGATACTAAAATCTATCTATTATATAATAGGAGAGGCAAATGAAGGTTACGATGACAAGTGGCATTACATTTAAATGACACATGTAAATTTTTTGGACAATTCTCTAACTTTGTTGGAATTTTGAAAATTTGAAATTTAAAAAGTTAAAACTTTTAATGATGGCAGTTACGTCGGTTTTTTTAAAAAAAGAAGTTAAAAACTTCAAACCTGGCAGTAAATATATATGGTAAAAATCTTTAAAGCACGTTTCCTTGTGCCAATTAGTACAAAAGTTTTATTTTGAACTTTACTTATGTACTTAATACTTATTTATACACAAATACGTGCAAAAGGAAGAAAAAAATTAGACACCCCAAAATTAAACCACACGGTCTCCTACGCAAACGTGGCTTGAAGTTACAATCCTAATCTATCTTCACGTTCTCTATTTCTCCTATTTTCTCCTACACAGTTATTATTTATGCCATCTGCTCTTCCAAATTAGTTTTTCATTCTCTCTTTACTTTTGAAGGATGGCTTCACCAGTTCATTAAATCAGAGAAAATTCAAGCAATTCGATGCAATTGAATTTGAAAATTAGAGTTGTTGGAATTTGGAAAATCGTGGATCATTTCAAACCTGAGATACTATTTTCCTCGGAGTTGATTTTACCGCATACAAGGGTAACATATTCAAGTTTCTCAAGTCATCAGCCACAGCAGGGTAGTTATCAGGGTCGGTTATCAGAGTAGTTATCAGGGTCGTCAGGGCCAGTTCCCGAGTCATCAGCCACAGCAGCAGAGATCTTGTTATAGTTGTGGTAGCCCGGGGCACATTGCCAGATATTGCCCCCGAGCTTCGAGTGGGCCCCAGTATCAGGGTTCCCGTGCCTTGGTTCCCACAGCAGGTGCACCCTTACCCCCTCATCCAGCTAGAGGTGGTGGTCGAGGTACCAGAGGTGGTGGTCAGGTTCATAGAGGTGGAGCACAGGCCGCGAGGGGTAGATGACAGGTTGCAGCAGGTAGACCCAGGGATGTTCAGATTAGAGGGGCTCATCCCCGGTGTTATGCTTTTCATGCTCGTCTTGATGCTGAGGCTTCTGATGCAGTTATTACAGGTACGGTTTCAGTTTGCAGCCGAGAGGCTTCGGTGTTATTTGATCCGGGTTCTAAATTCTCCTATGTGTCTTCATATTTTGCCCCTTATTTGAGTATGCCTCGTGATTCTTTGAGTATTGTTGTACATGTGCCTACACCGGTGGGTGATTCNTGACAGTGACCTTAGCGTTGCCAGGAGTACCTCGTTTAGAGTGGAGAGGGACCCTTAGTCATTTTCCTGGTAGAGTTATTTCTTATATGAAGGCTCGGCACATGGTCGAGAAGAGTTGTTTGGCCTATTTGGCCTATGTTCGTGATTCTAGTGCTGAAGTTCCTTCTATCGAGTCCGTGCCTGTGGTTCGTGAGTTTTCAGAGGTATTCCCTGCTAACCTGCCGGGTGCCACCCGACAGGGATATTGACTTTTGTATTGAGTTAGCTGAGGGCACTCAGCCCATTTCTATTCCCCTGCATCGTATGGCTCCGCCATAGTTGAAGGAATTAAAGGATCAATTGAATGATTTGTTGGATAAAGGCTTCATCAGGCCTAGTGTTTCTCCTTGGGGTGCTCCAGTATTGT
>MDKH01125126.1:0-63974 GCA_005239495.1 Nicotiana undulata
TACTTTTCTGACATTTATATTGTTTCGTTGTCGATTATGTTGGATTGTTTCTCTGGATCACTTTTATCGGTCGATGTGACTGCTTTATTTCACTTGTCCCCCCTTTACTGCTCCCGTATCCCCTACTTGCCGGTTTATCTCATGCCTTGTGTTATTTCCTGTTACCTGCTGTTGAATAGGACGGGTTATCGTTAATGTCAAGTCTAGCCTCGTCACTACTTCGGCCGAGGTTAGGCTCAGCACTTACTCAGTACATGAGGTCGGTTGTACTGATGCTACACTGCACTTCTTAATGTGGTGCAGATCCCACATCCGGACCCAATGGACCGCATTGAGGGAGTCACCTTCAGTCCACCCAGAGCTTCAAGGTATACCCGCTGGCGTTCGTGGGCCTTGGTGTCTCTCCTACATTTGGATTTCCTCATTGTCTTGCCTTTTTCTTCTAGTTCCAAGACAATTATATATTTCTTTCAGACTTTGTATTTAGCACTCAGTTAGTTAGTTCGTGAGGTTGTGACACCCCGGTTTTGGGATATTTGCGATGTTGTTACCTTTATCATTTCATTATTCGTTTTGGGAATATTATTACTTTTCTGCTGTAAAAACTTTTGAAGTGATTTGGGAATGTTCGGTAAAGGATGAAAGTTAAGGAAATTGAGATATTCCAGTAGAGGTTAGAAGGTTGATTGGCTTTATTACTGTTACGTTGTTTTATTGATGTCAAAGTGTTGTGTACGTTGGCTTGTCTAGCGGGTTCAACGTTAGACGCAGTTACGGTCTGAAAGGTGGGATTTCGGGTCGTGACACATCACCAATAACCACATTCCTGGCATCACCTCGCCGGACACTTTCCTTAAGAACGAGCAAGTGCGGGTCATCATACTTGCGCTCTCTGATCTGGTCATAAGGAGAAGACCTGGAATCTACACTAGCCAACACTCGGTGAGGCTCCGATAAGTCCAATCTCACAAACTGACCTGCTAAGGCCTGAACGTCAAGTGCTAATGGTCTCTTTGATGCTGTGAGATATGTTAGACTCCCCAAACTCTCTGCTCTGTGACTCAAGGCATCGACCACTACATTGGCCTTCCCCGGATGGTATAGAATAGTGATATCATAGTCCTTGAGAAGCTCCAACCATCTCCTCTAACGCAAATTCAAATACGTCTGCTTAAACAGATGTTGCAGACTACGGTGATTAGTAAAAACCTCACAATGCACACCGTACAAATAATGACGCCAAATCTTTAAGGCGTGAACAATGTCTGCTAGCTCGAGATCATGTACGGGATAATTCTTCTGACGAGTCTTCAACTGGCGCGAGGCGTAGGCAATCACCCTACCCTCCTGTATCAAAACACAACCAATGCCTATCCTCGAGGCATCACAATATACTGTATAAGAACCTGAGGCTGATGGCAATACTAACAATGGAGCTGAGGTCAATGCAGTCTTGAGCTTGTGAAAGCTCTCCTCACACTCATCCAACCACCGGAATGGAGCATCCTTCTGGGTCAATTTGGTCAAGGGCGAAGCGATAGAAGAAAACCCCTCCACAAAGCGACGGTAATATCTCGCCAAACCAAGAAAGCTTCTTATCTCTGTAGCTGAGGATGGTCTGGGACAACTCTGCACCGCCTCTGTCTTCTTCGGATCAACCTGAATACCCTCACTGGACACCACGTGCCCCAAGAAAGCTACTGAGCCAAGCCAAAACTCACACTTGGAGAACTTTCCATAAAGCTTCTCCTCCCTCAATTTGTGCAATACGACTCTTAAATGGTGCTCCTCCTGGCTAAGAGAATATACCAGGATGTCATCAATGAACACAATAACAAAGGAATCAAGATACGGCCGAAACACATTGTTCATCAAATGCATGAATGTTGTTGGGGCATTGGTCAGCCCAGAATACATCACCATAAACTCACAATGGCCATAACGAGTCCTGAAAGCTGTCTTGGGAATGTCTGAATTCCGAATCTTCAGCTGATGATACCCGGATCTGAAATCAATCTTAGAGAACACTCTAGCTCCTTGAAGTTGGTCAAAAAAATCATCGATACGAGGCAAAGTATACATATTCTTGATTGTAACCTTGTTCAACTGCCTGTAGTCAATACACATACGCATAGAACCATCCTTTTTCTTCACAAATAATACCGGTGCACCCCAAGGTGACACACTAGGCCGAATGAACCCCTTATCTAGGAGTTCCTGAAGCTGCTCTTTCAATTCCTTTAACTCCATTGGTGCCATACGATACGGTGGAATAGAGATAGGCTGAGTGCCTGGCACCAAATCAATAACAAAATCAATATCGTTGTCAGGTGGCATGCCTGGCAGGTTAGCGGGAAACACGTCCAAGAAATCACAGACCACAGGAACAGAATCAATGGTGGGAGTCTCAACACTAACATCACTCACAAAAGCCAAATACAATAAACACCCCTTATCTACCATACGCTGGGCCTTCAGGTAAGAAATAACCCTACTAGGCATATACTCAATATAATCTCTCCACTCAACTCTCGAAAACCTTGGAATCGCTAAGGTCACGGTCTTAACGTGAGAATCAAGAACTGCATGACACGGAGATAACCAACCCATGCCCAATATCACATCAAAGTCAACCATACTAAGCAATAACATATCCACTCGGGTCTCCAGACCCCCAATAGATATCACACACGGTCCACAATAATAGTATCATCCACTGGAGTTGACACATGAACAGATGTAACTAAGGACTCACGGGGTATATTTAGAAAATGGGCAAAGTATGATGAAACATAAGAATACGTAGAACCAGGATCAAATAAGACTGATGCATCTCGGTGACAGACTAAGACAATACATGTAATCACTACAGCTGAGGCCATAACAGCTGGTCTGGCTGGGAGTGCATAAAAATGAGCCTGACCTCAACCTGATCGACCCCCCCTCTAGGGCGGCCTCTAGCTGACTGACCCCCACCCCTAGCTGCCTGGGCGGGTGGTGTAGTAACTGGTGCTGAAGTTGAAGGCTGGCTCCTCTGCTGGAATGAACCACCTGAAAGACGGGGACAATACCTCTTGATATGACCCGGATCACCACACTAAAGCAACCCCTCTCGACAAATGACGGTAGGGACTGAAGGGAACCTCTAGAACCAGAATAACTACCAGACGAACCATGCGTGGAGGAACCCTAAATTGATGTTGGCCGAGAAGAACTCTAGGCTAGAAGAGCGCTGAATGAGGAACGGACCAGATGAGAACTGCGGGGACTATGCCCCGATGATGCACCACTATAGGCTTAGCAAACTGGCTGAGGAGGCCTAAATGAAAGGCCTCTGCTGTGCTGAGACTGACCTCCAGAATGAACACCACCATAACTACCAAATCCTCGAGGCCTCTTGGCCTCCCTCTCTACTTACTCCTGACGGCGAACTGACTCAATCTCTCAAGCTATGTCAACTACCTCTTAAAAAAGAAGTGCCAAATACCCTCTCCCTGGTCAAAAAAATCCGAAGCTGATAAGCGAGTCCATCAAAAAACCTTCTAATCCTCTCCCTATTTGTGGGAACTAGCCAAATAGCATGACGGGCTAACTCGGAGAACCTCATCTCGTACTGTGTCACGGTCATGTCCCCCTGGTGCAACTGCTCAACCTCCCTGTGAGACTACGACACATACTTCTTTAAGAAGAGAATGGAGAACTGATGCCAAGTAAGGGGCGCTGCATCAACAGGTCTACGCCTCTCATAGGCCTCCCACCAAGCAAGTGCAGCTCCTGAGAACTGGAAGGTAGTAAATAGGACCCCACATGCCTCCAATATCCTTACTATGCGAAGAATCCTCTTACACTTGTCCAAGAAGTCCCGGGCATCCTCGCTCTCCGTACCATTGAAAATCGGATGCTGAAGTCTACTAAACCTCTCCAACCTGCGCTGCTTATCATCTGCCAAAGCTGGGACCACATAATCCTGGGCTGGGGAAACCGGCTGGACTGGAGCTACCCCCGGTGTCTGAAGCCCCTGGGTAACCTGCTCACGTGTCCGGGCAACTTGAGTCTGAGTACTTCCCCCGGCCTGAGAAGTAGCGGCAGTAGTAGAGATAGCGACTGCCTGTGCAAGACTGGTGCATACAGTCAGAATTAGAGCAACAGTCTCCTGAAGACCCGAAATCACAATAGGCACTTCCGGTGCCTGAGCCTGTCTTGCTTGAATCTTAACGGTGGGGACCTGATCCTGAATAGTAGGAGGGTCCACAGGTACTGCCCCGGCTGCTACGCGGGATGCACCCCTCCCTCTGCCACGGCCTCGACGTCTCGCTGGTCCAGTTGGTGCCTGATCACCCCGATCGGTAGCGCGAGTCCTCACCATCTGTGAGAGAATAAAAACAACAAAAGTTTAGTTCAAGGAATTAACAGGTTCGCATGACAGAATCCAAGAATGTGAGATTTTTCCTAAGGGTTCTGTACCCTCTCGAAGATAAGTACAGACGTCTCTGTACCAATTCGCAAGACTCTACTAAACCTGCTGATGACTGGTGAGACCTATTTAACCTAGGGCTCTGATACCAACTTGTCACGACCCCAAACACTTAGTCGTGATGACGCCTGTCGTGGAATCAAGCAAATTACACATTTCGTTGAATCCAAGTTTGTAAATATCGCTAACAATCCATTTGAAAGTCTAACATCATTTAAAACACAATATAGAGACAAAAATCCATCCCTAGGTCTAGTGTCACTCAGTCTTGAGCTACTACAACATAAAATGTAAATTTTTTTATAGAATAGACAACATGGTCTGAGATAATGAAAATACGATAGGAAGATAAAGATGGAGAAATCAAAGTTGCGATTGCCATCTGCTAGCTCAAAGACTCATGGGAACTTTGTCAGTAAATCAACCACTACTACCGGGCCTTGATGAACCTGGATCTGCACACAAGGCGCAGGGAATAAAGTGAGTACACCAACTCAGAAGTAACAAACTCAAACTATGGGCTGAGAGGTAGTGACAGACTAAACCTCAGAATTTACAATAAACAACGTTCAGAAATTAGACATGCTAATAGTTTATCAGAAAATAAAAAAAAATGCCAAGTGTGCCCGGTATAATCTACATGCCAACATATAAATATATGGAACCAGTTCAGAAATGCACACAGTTCTCACAACCCTCCCACAGAAGTCCACTCACTACCGTATATGGCTCTCAAGCCTAGTGAATGTGATGACCCAAAAGGTTATCCTAAGTAATTCTAGCTAAATCTGTGTTTCGAGGACCCAAAAGCCTCCGTTAATCTCACCTCGATATGTGTGCACAGCCCGGGCGTGTAGCCGGGAAGTCTTTATGTTGAAATTTGATTAAAATGGAATTTTATGTTAATTAAATGAATAAAGTTGACTTTGGTCAACATTTTTGTTAAACGGGCCTGGACCCGTGATTTGACGGTCCTGAGGGTCCGTAGGAAAATATGGGACTTGTGCGTATGCCCGGAATCGAATTCCGAGGTCCCAAGCCCGAGAAATGAATTTTTAAAGAAAATTGTTTTCAGAAAATAATAAAGGATTTTGAAAATGAATAATTAAGTCAAAACCGTGATACCGGGCCCGTATTATGGTTCCGGAGCCCGGAACAGGTTTATTATATGTTATGTGGCTTATTTGTGAAGTTTGGTGTAAAACGGACTTGGAATGACGTGTTTCGGATCAATATTGGAAAAACTAAGCCTTATGAAGTTTTAAGAAAATTCTATGAGTTTTAAGGTTTAATTCCTTGTTTTTGATGATATTTTGATGATTTAAATGCTTGAATAAGTCCATAGGATAAGCGTGTGTGTTTTTGGTTTTTACACCCGAGGGCTCGGGTGAGTTTCGGGTAGCTAACGGGGTGTAAAAGTGTTAGAAACATCTGGTGTTTCTCCTATTTCTAGTATCTGTCAATTTGTTCAGTGCGATCGCATTAGTAGCTCTGCGATCGCATAGAGTAAGGCGGGGAGGGGGTCACTGATGTTCTATGCGATCGCAATGTATGTTCCGCGATCGCATAGGGTACTGGGTGGTCCGGGGGTCTAGGGTGATTTGGTCAGTGCGATCGCGTGTGGGGTGCTGCGATCGCATAGGGTGGGGGCCATAGGTTCTGCGATCGCGTAGGGTTATCACCAGGTCCTCTTCTGCGATCGCAGAGCACAAATTCGTTCAGTCATTTAAAATACCGAAAACAGAACCTTATACGGGAATTTCTAAATTTCAGTCTTCTCCTCCATCCCCAACCCCCATTGACGAGCCTTAAACAAATTCTTCCTCCATAGCCTCTTGGGTAAGCTTCCTAACATCGATTTCTCCCATTTTACTTCTACAATCACTAGAAATCTAGGCCTAAAATCATAAAATCAAGTAGAAATTAGGGGTTTTGGATAGAGTTAGGCTTTTGGGAATTTTGGGTGATTCAACCTCAATTTGGGGTCGAATCTTAAAACAAATTATATATTCTAACTCGTGGGGTTATGGGTGATCGGGTTTTGGTCCGAACCTCGAGTTTGGACCAAGCAAGCCCGGGGTCGAATTTTGGTATTTTTGGAAGAATGCTAGAAATCGAATATCTAGGCTATGGGATTGTGTTATTGAGTCTTCATTGACATTATTGAATTAATCATGCCTAGATATCGTTGTTTCGGAGTCGTATTATAAAGGAAAGACGGTCTTAGAGGGTTGATTGCTATACTTTGGACCGAGGTAAGTGTCTTGCCTAACTTTGGTGAGGGAATATGTATTGTGCCCTATGTGCTATGTGTTTTATCATGTCCAATGCATAGGTGAGGTTACAAGTACCTATGCATTGTGTGTCAAGTATGCCCGTGAGTCCGTCTTGCTTAATTATTTGTTATTACCTCAATGATTATTGTGATATGAAGTAGTTCATTTGGAAGAGTGTTTAACCGTGGGGACCTACGTGATTGAGAATTGTGTTGTGATGTCCTAGAGGAGGACCCAAATCTTTAAGTTATGTACTCGTAAGGAATTGGTTATAGCTGAGATCCTTGCCGGGCAAATGTGTTGATTTTAGTTGTTATTCCCCACGTCAGGTGGTTATGAATTGAAAGTTTGGTAATTGATTTCTTTGCCAAGTTGTTATTTATTGTTGATATTACTTGGGTGAGGAAGAGAGTAAAGCACGAAGGGTGATGCCATGCCATTCATTCATATCATTCATTATTTATTTATTGCAATGTGAGGAAGAGATTAAAGCACGAAGGGTGATGCCATGACATTCATTCATATCACTCATTATTTATTTATTGCAATGTGAGGAAGAGAGTAAAGCACGAAGTGTGATGCCGCGCCATGTTTACATATCTTTCATTATTTATTTACTGCAATGTGAGGAAGAGAGTAAAGCACGAAGGGTGATGCCGTTCCATTCATTCATATCATTTATTATTTATTTATTGCAATGTGAGGAAGAGAGTAAAGCACGAAGGGTGATGCTGTGCCATTCATTCATATCAATCATTATTTATTTATTGCAATGTAAGGAAGAGAGTAAAAGCACGAAGGGTGATGCCGTGCCATTTTTATCATTCAGACTTGTCATTCATACCTTATCAGTTTTCGGTGAATTGTTTCTTTTCTTACTTAGTGTTAATTAACTGCTCTATCTTATTGTTTTTCCCTTGATCTACTCCCGTTCCCCGTATATGACTGTTATTCTTCCTTGCTTTGTTATCTGTATTTTGTGTTGTAGAATAGGACAGGTGAACGTTATTTGCTAAGTCTAGCCTCATCACTACTTCGGCCGAGGTTAGGCTCGGCACTTACTCAGTACATGGGGTCGGTTGTACTGATACTACACTGCACTTCTCTATGTTGTGCAAATCCCGCTTCCGGACCCCGTGGACCGCTCTGAGGGAGTCACCTTCAGTCCACGTCGAGCTTCAAGGTATACCATTGGCGTTCGTCGGCCCTGGAGTCTCTCCTGCTATTAGTACCCTATTGTCTTATTCCTCCTTCCGTTCTAAAGACAATATTGTATTTCCTTTCAGACTTGTATTTAGCATTCTTATAGACAGTCCTTGAGGTTGTGACACCCCGATTTTGGGATTTTGCGATGTTGTTATATTTATTATTTCATGATGCGCTTTTTGGAGTATTACTACATTTCTGCTGTAAACGTTTGAAGTGGTTCTGGTTATTTCAGTAAAGGTTTGAAAGATAATTGCTTTATTACTGTCAAGTTGTTTTAAAAATGTCAAGGTGTGGTGTCGTTGGCTTGTCTAGCGGGTACAACGTTAGACGCAGTCATAGCCTGAAAGGTGGGATTTTGGGTCGTGTCAGGGAAGGTCCATCCCGAAACGTACATGATCATCGGTGACCGCAGTCACTCGGTACTGAGGAAAAAGGCCAATCCAGCCCCACAGAGAAGATCCATCTCCGGAATACAACACTCTGACAAGATCCATTTCCAGAGACAATACATCCCTCACATATCATCAACTTCGGGCAAGGTCCATGTCCATGAAAGATCCATACCTCAATATCAATGCGCTCACTGGGGGTGTAAAGACTCCGGAGGGGCTCCTATAAGCCCAAGCGCTATATCAAGCCAACAAAGGCATGATCCGAGTGTCGCTGCGGTGTGCAGTCCGATCTCCTAACTGTCTCAATAACAGGATCTCGGCCTCACTCAGTCATTACTCTCCAGTCTTGCTCACATGGCTCACAGATGCATGAATCAACCCGAAACAATGGTAAATATATATGAAATTAACAATTACCGAGACTGAGGCATGAAATGATATTCTATGACATGACTGAGTATTTGAAATCAAATGATCACATAATGAGACAGTAATATACGACCACTCGGGTCTCAGCATTTTCGGCGTGAAGCCTTAGCATTTGTACTTAACATGATTTCTAACATGTTCACATTTACCACATCAATAGAAGTGCGGATATCAATCCGTATTAGCTACTAAACGGCGCCATGGGATGAGCCGGGCCACAAATCACTCGATGCACGCCCACACGCCCGTCACTTGGCATGTGTGTCACCTTAATTATAGTCATATATCATATAGTTCGGGGTTTCGAACCCTTAGAACCAAGTCTGGAAATGTTACTTACCTCAAAACTGGCTAAACTCCTAGCCCACGATGCCTTTTCCTATAGACTCGGCCTCTGAATGCTCCAAATCTACCAAAAATCAGATTTATATCATTATAATATGCCAAGGAACGAAGCCATTCGAAAATTATCAAAAATTACCCAAAATCCCAAAATTGGCCAAACCCACCCCCTGGGCCCACGTCTCAGAATTCGATAAAAATCACAAAACTAGAATCATTATTCTCTCACGAGTCTACCCATATCAAATTCATCCAAATCCGACCTCAATTGCCCAATCAAATCATCAAAAGAAATTTCCAAATTGTCCTCCCACTTTTCCCCAATTACCACTCAAATTATTCAAATTAAGTGATGAAAATCAAGACTAAATCATGGAATTAATCCAAATATGATTGAAGAATACTTACATGAATATCCCTTCAAATTTCACCATCTCCCGAGCTCTCTAATGGTTTTTTGAAATTTTGGACTAAACCCTCAATTTTTATGTTAAAAAGATTCTGCCCTGCTGTCCTTCCTCAGTGCGTTTGCGAAGCATTGACCAATATCCCTTACACGATCGCGACCCTTAACCACGCGTTCGCACAGAACAACCCCACAACCCCCTAACGCGCCTAAATCCCTATTCATTTGCACAACCCACACACGCGATGGCATAGTACACAATACCTCTCCCTCACGCGTTCGCGATCCCCAACATGTGATCGCATAGCACAAAACTATGCTTCCCCAGCTGAAGCCTATGTGATCGCACACTTACTCTTCCGGTCCCATAGAAGAACACCAGAACTTAACACCAGTAAAATTCTGCAAATTTCCAACACCCAAAATCAATTTGCTAACCTCCCGAAACACTCCTGAGGCTCTCGGGACCTCAAACAAATATGCCAACACATCCCATAACATCATTCAAACTTAGTCTAGCTTTAGAACCACTCAAAACAACGCCAAAACACCAAATTTACCTCGGATTCAAGCCTATGAACGTAGAAACTTCTAGATTTCGTCAAAGATGCCGAAACCATCCAAAACACGTCCGATTGACCTGAAAATTTGCACGCACATCCAAAATGACCCTACAAACCTGTTCCAACTTTCGGAATTTCATTTCGACCCCGATAGCTAGTTTTTCATTGCCGACCAAAAATCGCAAAAACTCAATTTCGCCAATTCAAGCCTAATTCTACTCCGGACCTCAGAACCACCTTCCGATCACACTCCTAAGTCCCAAATAACCTAACGAAACTATCTGAGCTATAAAATTCATATTCCGAGGTCGTTTACCTATAAGTCAACCCTCGGTTGACTTTTCCAACTATTAAGCTCATTTAAGAGACTAAGTGTCTCAATTCTCACCACGACCACTACGAACCCGAACCAAACGACCCAACATATCATGAATAGGTTAAGTAACATATGACAAAGCTGAAACAGGGGAACGGGGGTAATTTCACGGAACGATCGGCCGGTTCGTTATGATAACCTTTAGACATATGTTATTCCTAATTATAATATGAACACAAAATATAATCTATATTATGAGATCCTCCCAAAATAAAAACTATGATAACTCGTCTAGAACAAAATTCACCAAAATCGCAGAAGGTATAAAATTAATAAATAAAAGAATAGGGTAAGAACGTGGAACCTGTTTTTATTGTTATTTCTTTGTACGTTGTGTCTTCGCCATCCATGTCAAAAGTTGTTGCCTCATGTTGAAGAGCAATGGCGGGATCTTCAGAAATTAAATAAGACATGGTAAACGTGAAAGGTCAAAGGTTGTGCCTTTCTATTTGTATGAAATGGTTCTACTGGTCGTAACTTCTACCATGGTATTAAAGTACTCGTGTGTGAGAACTATAAAATATTGCCATACTGAAATTTATGTTTCTTTAGTTCTTCTTTTTTCTTCTCATCATCATCATAGCCCCTGTTGATATAATGAATAACTATAGTCCTTCCGCACAGTAGTGGAGCGACATTTTCACTAAGAGATGTTAAAATTTAAAGAAGTAAATAAACTAATAAATTAAGGAGATTCAATACATATAATATATACGTAAGAAAAAAAATAAGGTTTATCTATCTAAGTAATGTAATTTTGTAAATTGACACCCCTTGAAATTATGTGACCCCGCCACTGCTTTCGCATGTCATGCAATCACTTTTGCTGCTCTAGTGACGGGTGACTGAGACTAAACTTATTTCGTCAAAATTTATTATTCCAAATAAACCATCTATTAGAAAGTAAAGAGTAAAGAACAAATATGTGAATTTACTTGATAATAATTCTAAAGAACACAACCTTTTACAAAAGTCACTTTAAAAATATTAGTTTCTTTTTCTTTTTTATTTATTTAGTAAGTAGAATATTTAATTTGTTTAGAAGAGCATTTTGGTAATTCAACTTTTAACTTTTGATGTTCCCACTTTTATAATTATATAGATATAGATTATATTTTGTCTCATTTATCTTGTCCTAGTAGGTGTCTTGACTTGGCTTCGTCACTATTCTCCCGAGGTTAGGCTTGATACTTACAAAGTATCCTTATGGTGTACTCATACTACACTTCTACACATCTTTTGTGCATATCCAGGTACGTCTGCATGCTGGACGCCCGTGGTTGCTTGACTAGATGATTTTGGAGACTTCAAGGTATACCTACTGGACGTTTGCAAATCTCGAAGTCACCTTGTATTTTTAGACAATCTACTGTTTATTTCATGTTCCATAATAGTATTGTATTACGAGACCATTAGTACATTCATGTAGATCTTATGAATCCGTTCTACCAAGTTTTGGGGAATTGTTGACTATTTTTTACGACCCAAATTCTCCCTCCGTTGGGTATCGTGATGGCACCTAATCTTAAGGACTAGGTAAGCCTAGCATTGGTGGAATAACAACAATAATAAATAAAATCTAATATTTTCTGAAAAGAATTCTTATTACAATGAACATATTTCCAAAACCCGGTAGTACAAGTCATAAGCTCTACAGAAGTTTACACTATAACTCCTAAATGCCACTGTTCATAAATAAGTACAAACAGCGCATGAACAAAACTAAGACAGTGGCTGTGAAACCCGCGGACGCTGTAGCGGTTTTACCTTGAGTCTCCAAAATAGCAACTGCGCTGCTAACTATCGATCGTCCAGCTAAGCAAAACCTGGAATCTGCACAAAAAAAGTGCAGAAGTGTATTATGAGCACACCACAACGGTGCCCAATAAGTATCAAAACTAACCTCGGTGAAGTAGTGACGAGGACTAGTCAAGACACCTAGTGGTATAAGAAACTAAGCAAGTAAGGTATAGGGCGGCAAAATATAACATTTGCATAAGGGCTTCACAATATTGCTAACAATACAAAAATTCAATAAGGAAAGGAATAGCAAGTAACATCGGAAAGACCGTAAAAATAACACGAAAGAGTAAATGGAATACAACTAAATCCGAAATATAAATATGCAACAAGGATAAGTAATGATCCCACAACTTCAACTTTTTATATACCAAGTCCTTAATCATTTCCACGAGGTACCGAAGCTCGGACAAATCACCACTCACGAGTCCTAGTATTTAAACCCTAACACCGGCATCTTGTGCCCTCATTTCAAGTAATATCTGCACGGACAACTCACGTGCCAATTGGGTCATTCCCACATACATGGTAAGTACAACAAGGGTATCTATACTCGACAACAACAAGGAACCCTTGATCCAATAATAGTGCTTAACTGCGTGCATGCTTGTGCATGTGTACTAACATGATTCAACAGCCAATAAGCACAAGGAAAGAAAAAGAGCAATACGTACTTTTTTTCTCACAATTTCCACACTAATAAACTTACACAGTAAGTGTACCATTACACAGTATCACAACCTGTGCAATAGTATAACAACCAATCCCTGACACAACCCACCTTGTCTCGCCACATGTGCAATAGTAAAGTGAGTGCCCGCCTTGTCTCGCCACACGCACACCACAATGTTCCCACCTTGTCTCGCCACATGCGCAACCCGCATATATATATCCCGCCTTGTCACGCCGCATGTGCATTATCAATAGAAAACACGGCACGATAGAAACCTTGTGCAAATCCCCATATCAACAATCGCACGACATAAACCGCGTGCATCATACAACAAGTACAACAACAACAATGACAATAATACAAGAAACGATAAATATATCAACTCAAGAACATACGACCACAAGAAAGGCAAAGCTAGTTCACAAGTAATAAACACGATAAAGAATGCTAGGCATATTAAGAACAACTCATCAAGGAAGGAAAATAGCATGTAACAGTCGTACCTAAATGCACGGGTCAACAACAAGAAACTAACACAATTCCGATAACTATATGCACGGGCAAGTCAACTAAGGTATAACATATCCAAAATTCCTTAAAGGACGGGCAGTTTCGAAAATATTCAACAATGAACGTAACCATAACCTCAATTAAGACCAAACACTTTTTAGGAGTAGATGATGGTAATTACAAATGGAGATAAGCAGTTATGAAGACATATGTGATAGTAAAAGGGGCAAAATCTTCAGATAAGTCAATTAGGCAATAAGTATGAATCAAAAAGCAAGAAATTCTAATTTAAGCAAATAAAGATGAAACTAGAAATTAGGAACTCAATCATGTCAAGAACACATTCATACTCAGTGAATATAAGGACCTAGGATTCCTAAAAGGCCAACTTCTACAAATACGTCCAAGCACGCGCTCGTCACCTCGCGTACAAGGACTACAATCAACATAGAAGACTCAAATCCTAAGGGGTAGTTCCCCTCACACAAGGTTAGGTAAGATACTTACCTAAATTCGGCCAATTCAATACATAATTTAGCTCTTCCTTTACCATTCACCAACGCCCGGCTCAATCTAGCCAAAAACAATTTAAATACATCAAACAATGCAAGAGAAAACAATTTCTAATAATAAATCTACGATACTTGTACAATTTGCAAAAGTCAACAAAAGTCAACTCCCCGAGCCCGGACCTCAAAACCCGAAAATATACAAAACCCCAACACCCATTCCGATACGATTTCAATAATACTAGTTTTACTCAATTCCGACTCCAATTCGATGTTCAAATCCCAAAAATTCATTTTATGAAGTTTCTACAAATTTCCCCAAATTTCTACCTCATAGTACTAATCAAATGATGAAATCATTGATATATTCATGAACATTAACCAAAATGTGAAATAATTCCCTAAACCTTGTTCATATAGTGCATTGTATGATCTCCATTGCACTGACCATGGAATTCCAGGCGCTGCCGCGAACCAAACCCCCGCGGACGCGAAAAAGTAGCGTTGCCCGCGCTTCTAGATGCCGCAATGATATGCTTCCGTATTTTGGCCATAACTCTATCTACAGATTTCCAAATAATGACTTTTTAGCTTTCTGGAAACTAGACACGAAGGGATACAACTCACGTTTTTGAATCATATTAAAATTCCTTGTACAACAAAAGTTATAGGCTCCCGAAATCAGACTAGTGAATCTGCATGTCTGCCCTGGAGCGCCTCAGCGCCCCAAATTGTGCCCTCGGCGGAATTCCTCCGCCCTCAACGAAATTCCATCGTCCTCAGCAAAATTTACTTCGCCCTCAGTGAAACATAAGCACCAGAACCATGTCTGAGTTCCAGTAACGCCCGAACTCGGTCAAAACTCACCTGAAACACACCCGAGGCCTCCGGAACCTCAATAAAATGTGCCATCAAGTCCTAAAATACCATACCAACTTAATCGATCTCTCTAATCACATCAAACAATAGCAAAAAGATGAATCGCACACAAATTCAAGCTTAATGGACTTGAAACCTCAAACTTTCACAACCGATGCCGAAGCCTATCAAACCTCGTCTGAATGACCTCGAATTTTGCACACACATCACAAATGACACTACGAACCTACTCCAACTCTCGAAATTCCTTTCCGACTACGATATCCAATCCACTTCCGACCGGAAATCGCCAGAAAAAAATCCAATTTCACCAATTCAAGCCTAATTCTACCACGAACCTCCAGAGACATTGCGAACATGCTCCTAAGTCCCAAATCACCTAACAAAGCTATCCAACCCAGGCACACAGGTTGATATACACAATGTGAAGCTGTTCAAGACCTTATACCACCTAACAAAGCTGAAATTCTCAAAACGACCTGTCGGGTCGTTACATTATTGTACTATTGAGTTTTATTACATTAGCTTAATGGTTTAATTTGAGTTTTTAGTACTATTTCTGCTATTTCTCTATGCATGTTGGGATTACTAGTCTTAGAGATAGGTGCCACCACGACATCCTAAGGTGGGAAATTGGGATCTTTACAAGTTGGTACGATAACTCTAGGTTCATAGGCATTATGAGTCATAAGCATGTTTAGTAAAGTCTTGCGGATCGGTACGTAGACGTGTGTACTTGTCTTCGAAAGGCTACATAACCGTTAGGAAAAATTCCACTTCTATGATTCCTTATCGTGCGAATTGGTTGACTTCGAAGTTTGAATTTTTGAATTTCTATTCTCTCACAGATGGTGAGGACATGCACCGGTGGATCCGACGATCATACTACACTCGCGTCCCTTCTAGATCCGTGAGAGGCTAGGGCTAGGGAAAATGGCCTAGGTAGGGGCACGTGGTGCAAGTAGAGCACCTTCTCGAGCACTGATGAAGGATCCACCAGTATCCATGTTTGGGGGACAAGCACTCGAGGCGCCTATTTGTCACCCCTGCACTTGAGGAGACCCTAGCATAGTTCTTGAACATGTTCGGTACTCTAGCTCAGACGGGGTTGATTCCACTTACACCAGCCACATCTTAGGCTGGAAGAGGAGCTTAGAATCGCGTGGCCCGTGGTCCAGAGCAGTGAATCCACGTTGATCAGGTCCTGAAGGCTATGTCAGCGCAACTTATCTTTTCGGTTGAGAGATGTCAGTGCTCGTATTCCTACCGTCGGGTCAGTTTTAGTAGTAAAAGACTTCCTAGTTGTGTTCCTAGAAGATCTTCCGAGCATGCCTAGCGATAGAGATATTGATTTTGGTATTGACTTGTTACTGGGCACTCAATCCATTTCTATCCCACCCTACCTTATGGAATTATCGGAGTTGAAGGAGTTAAAGGAACAACTTCTGGAGTTCCTTGATAAGGGCTTCATCCAGCCCAATATTTTGCCTTGGGTGACCTAGTTCTATTTGTGAAGAAAAAAGATGGTTCTATGTGGGTGTGTATCGATTATAGGCAGTTGAACACGATTACAGTGAAGAACAGGTACCCATTACCGTGCATTGATGACTTATTTCACCAGCTTCAGGGTGCCAATGTGTTCTTGAAGATTGATTTGAGTTTAGGGTATCATCAGGTGAAGATTCGGGATCCGGATATTCTGAAGACTACCTTCGGGACTCGATATGGTCACTACAGTTCCTTGTGATATCATTTGGGCTGACCAATGCCCTAGCAGTATTTATGAAATTGATGAACAATGTATTCCCGCAGTATCTTGACTCATTCATCATTGTGTTTATTCGAGACATCTTGGTGTAACTCCACAGTCGGGAGGATCACGAGAAACATCTGAGGATCGTTCTTCATACCTTGAAGAGAAGAATTTATATGAAAAATTCTCCAAGTGTGAATTCTAGCTTGATTCGGTGGCGTTTTTGGGTCATGTGGTGTCTAGTGAGGGAATCAAGATAGATCTGAAGAAGATTGAAGCGATTCAAAGTCGGCCCAAACCGTCTTCAGCTACTGAGATTCAGAGTTTTCTTGGTTTCGCAGGGCATTATCGTCGTTTTGTAGAGGGTTTCTCATCCATTGTTGCACCTATGACTAGATTGACTGAAAATGGTGCTCCTTTCACATGGTCTTAGGAGTGTGAGGCGAGCTTTCAAAAGCATAAGACTTCTTTGACTACAACCCCAGTGTTGGTGTTGCCTACGGGCTCAGGGTCTTACACTGGGTATATTTTGATGCGTCATGCATTGGGCTCAGTGCTGTGTTGATGCAAGATGGTAGGGTGATTGCCCACGTGTCTTGGCAGTTGAAGGTCCACCTGAAGAAATATCTTGTGCACGACTTGGAATTGGCAGTTGTTGTTCTTGCATTGAAGATTTGGTGCCACTATTTGTATAGTGTCCCATGTGAGGTCTATACCGACCACCAAAGTCTCAAGCATCTGTTCAAGTAGAAAGATCATAACATGCGGTAGAGGAGATGGTTATAGTTTCTTAAAGACTAAGACATCACTATTCTATATCATCTCGGGAAGGTCAACTTGGTGGCCGATGCCTTTAGTAGAAAGACGGAGAGTTTGGGCAGTTTGGCATATCTAAGGGAAGCAAAAAGGCCACTAGTCTAGGATGTTTAATCCTTGTCTAATCAATTTGTTAAATTGGATATTTTGGAGCCTTTCGGGTTCTTTCTTGCATGGTTTCTTGACATTCCATATATGAGAGAGTAAGTATGACGACCCCCATTTTCTTGTCCTTAAGGACACGGTATAGCACGACGATGCCAAGGAGGTTTCTATTGGAGATGATGGTGTATTGGGGATGCAGGGCAGGTCAATGTAGATGGGTTACGTGATTTTATCTTTGAGGAGGCCCACAGATCGTGGTACTTCATTCATCCGGGTGCTGCTAAGATGTATCAGGATTTGAGACAACACTATTGGTGGAGGAGAATGAAGAAAGATATAGTGAAGTATGTGGCTCGGTGCCTAAATTTTCAGCAGGTCAAATATCAGCATCAGAGGCCAGGTGGTTTGCTTCAAAGACTCGAGATTCCTAAGTGGAAATGGGAGTATGTTACCATGGTCTTCGTTGTTGGGATCCTACAGACGTTGAAGAAATTTGACACTATATGGGTGATCGTGAAGTTGTTCGTATCCACGGTGTACCGGTATCTATTATCTCCGATAGAGGCATGCAGTTTACATCCCATTTCTGGAGAGATGTGAAGCATGAGTTAGGCACACCAGTTGAGTTTAGCACATCATTTCAACCCATATGGACGGGTAGATCGCGCACCATTCAAATATTAGAGAATATGCTTCGTGTATGTATTATGGTTTTGGGGGTTCTTGGGATCAATTATTTCCTCTTGAAGAGTTCTCCTACAACAACAGCTACCAATCGAGTGTTCAGATGGCTCCTTGTGAGGCACTATATGGGAGATTGTGCCATTCTCCAGTTGGATGGTTTGAGCCGGGAGAAGCTAGGGTTTTGAGCACAGATCTGGTTTGATATACCTAGGAGAAAGACAAACTGATTTAGGATTGGCTTTGTATATCCCAGTACAGACAGAAAGGTTAATCTAATAAGAAGGTTCATGATGTAGTATTTATGGTTGAAGAGAGGGTTTTGCTCTGTGTTTCATCCATGAAGGGTGTGATGAGGTTCGGAAAGAAGAGCAAGTCTAGCCCTAGGTACATCGATCCTTTTGAGATCCTTAAGAGAGTGGGATAGGTGGCCTACAAGCTTTCATTGCCACCTAGTATATCAGCAGTTCATCCGGTGTTCCATGTTTCCATGGTCCGTAGGTATTATGGTGACCCATCTCATGTTTTAGACTTCAGCTCAGTATAGTTGGACAAGCATTTGACTTATGATAAGGAAACGGCGACCATCTTGGACAGGCAGGTCAGAAAGTTGAGGTCAAAGAATATTGCTTCAATGAAAGTTCAATGGAGGGGCCATCCACTCCAGGAGGATCGAGCACGACATACATAGTCGTTATCCTCAGCTATTCATCACTTCAGGTATGTCTCTATGCATGTTCAAGGACGAACGTTTGATTTAAGAGGGGGAGAATTCAACGATCGGACCAGTCATTTTGTGTATTGGAGCCCCGTTTCCCCTTTTGATTCTTCACACAGGTGTGTTTCTAGTTTTATGACTTACGGGGTTGATTAGTTTCGTTCCGTGAAGATTTCGGGTTGAATTGGACCCTTTGGCTCTTAGCTTAGAAGCCTAAGTTGGTTATCTTGACCAATATTTGACTTTAACGGCTCCGCAATAGTGTTTTGATGGCTCCGATAGTTTCATATCTTGATATTAGACTTGGACATATGCCCGGAATCGAATTCAGAAGTCAGTAGGTTGATTTCTGTTGTTTTGCCAAAAATTGGCAACTTGAGGTTTAGAAATTTGATCGAAGGTTGACTTTTGGATATCAGGTTCAAAATTTGGTTTTGGGACTTGAAATAGGTCTGTTATGCTTTTAGAACTTTTCTACAAAATTTGGTATCAATTGGAGTTGGTTTGATAGGATTCTGACGCTTAGTTGCAATTCTAGAAGTTCTTGAATTTTACTTTGAAAATCATGCATTTTGGTGTCTGATTCGTAGTTCTAGAGGTTATTTTTGTGTTTTCATTGTGAAATCGAGGTTATATAATATTATTAAACTTGTATGGATGTTTGGTTTGGAGCCCCGAGGGCTCGGATGAGTTTCGGACTTGCTTCAGAATGTTTTGGACTGAAAATAGAAAATTTGGTGTGTTGGTACTCTGATGTCAATTGAGTCTTGAGAGTCAATTTGGACTCGGATTTGGAAACAAAACACATATATATGGACTCGTGGGGTTATGGGTTGTCGGAATCTATCCTTGGACCCATGTTTTGACCGGGCATGCTCGGGGTTGACTTTTGTTGACATTTTGCGAATTTTGTAAAGATCATAGCTTTGTCTATTAAGTCAATTTTGGTTTCATTTGAGCCGTGTGGAGGCGCATTTTAGGGGATAATCTATTTCCGAGGGTTGAGTTGGCCTAGTTGAGGCGGTGTCTTGACTAACTTTGTGTGGGGGAACTACCCCTTAGTATTTGGGTTGTTTGTGCTATTTGTGTTATGTGAAAACCGTGTCGCAAGGTGACGAGTAGGTACACGAGCTATATGTGGTAATTGATGAATTTTGGTTATTTAAAATCTTTCCATGCCTTTAATTGAATGATCACAACATATTATATCCCTCATTGTTAATCGACTCTTACATGTGTTAATCTACCTTTACATGCTTTATTTGACATTAGTAACACTTGTTCTACCTATTACTTGTTTGTTTGCCCTTATATGCTTTAGTTGAAGTTATTGTCTTCCTTATTGTCCTGTTACCTCTTAAATTGTTGAATTACCTTTACTTGAAGTTGTTATTTCGTGGAATATCTTCTTGTTGAGTTATTGGTGTTGAAGTTGTAAAAGTTGTTATCATATTGAGGTGAAGTTGTTAATTGCTGAAATATCTTTCTTGTTGAGAAATTCACATTCATTTTTATTGTTGAGATTCTTGTACACATTGTGGTTAAGCCATAGGCTATTTGCTGTGGAAACATTGGTATTGTTGATTCTTTTGGCAAGTTGTGGCATGTGGACACTTGTGGTGCGAGTTGTGATTATGTTGCGATATTGATACGCATGCGGAGGTATAAGACCAGGAAATGATACGCATGTGGTGAGATAAGGTGGGCTTGATACACGTGTTGCTGGTAGGGGAACTACTTGAAGCCACACAGTGAGACAAGGTTGGCTAAAATAGTGTAGCTATTTCGGGAAAAAAAGATTTTTAAAACTAAATGTAAGGCTCATGCGGTGATATAAGGAAAGATTGTGATTGAAATTGTGAAAAGTGAATACGAGGCGGTACCTCGGTTGTGATTATTGTTGTACGTTTCATATTGCAAAGATTTATTGGTTGAACAATTCTTGATGCTTTTATTCTTCCTTGGTTTACCAATTTTGTCCGTATTTGGTTATTTGTGGTTCTCATTATGGATTTCCTTCTTGTTGACTTTTTTCTTAGAATTTTGTCATTTTTTTACGTTACGAAATTGCTTTGTTTTCATTCACTTCTCCGCTTCATTATTTCTCGTTATTATATTTGTCTCGTTTTTCTTGTCCTAGTAGGATTCTTGACCTGGCCTCGTCACTGTTCTACAGAGGTTAGACTTGGTCCTTATTGGGTACCGTTATGGTGTACTCATACTACACTTCTGTACATCATTTGTGCAGATCCAGGTACGTCTTCCCATGCTGGACGCTCGTGATTGCTTGACTAAATGCTTTTGGAGACTTCAAGGTATACCTACTCGACGTCCGCAGGTCTCAAGTCTCCTTCTATTTTTAGACAATCTACTGTTTATTTCATGTTCCAAAATAGTATTGTATTACGAGACTACTAGTACACTCATGTAGAGCTTATGAATATGTTCCACCAGGTTTTGGGAAATTGTTGACTATTGTATTGTTGAGTTTTATTACATTAGCTTAATGGTTTAATTTGAGGTCTTTAGTACTATTTCCGTTATTTTTCTATGCATGTTAGGCTTACCTAGTATTAGAGACTAGGTGTCATCACTTTTGATACCCAATTTTTCCCAAAATATTTTTTAATTGCATATATACCTTAAAAATCATGCATTAATAGCAATTGGTATTTTTTCATAATTTTTCTACATTGTTTTTTATCAATTTGTCCAATAGTTTATTTCGAATAAATAATTACAAAATTGCGCCACAAATGACTTCAAAAATATTTCCTGTTTAATTTATTATTTATGGTCCTATGAAGTCCAAATTATTCCATAAATATATAATTGCAACAACTTTGCAATTATAGCCCATGCATATAATTTTGTACTATTTTTTACCAGAAATTAGTCTTTTGTATTTTAAAATACCAAATAATCCTTTTTAAGATGTTCGTATGCATGAAATTCATTTTTTATAATTAGTAGCTATTTTATAAATTATTTTGATTGGGTATTTAACAAATAGCCTTGTCTTATTTCAATTATAGCCTAAATTAACCAACCAACCCTTATTAAACTTGGCCCAATAGACCCAAGCCCAAAACCTAAATCCCACCCGACCCAATCCGCCCAAATCCTGGCCGTCGATCATTTTTTATCAACGGTCCAGGTTTAATCATACCATATTTAACCTAATGACTACCCAAAACCCCACATTCTCTCATCTCACTCCCCTTCGTCACCCCCCTCGTTCTCTCTCAAATCTCCTCTGCCCTAACCCTAGGTTCCCCTCGTCGTTGCTTGCTCGCCGTTAATTATGGTGGCTCACCACCACTCCTAGCCCTAATGGCTCTCCTATGACCAGGATTCATGCTGTCTTTGAGGTCCTCAAGGGACCAGTGTCCGGTCCGCTCACCCCTGGGCATGTTCTCACCATCCTCAGGCCACCATGGCTCGATTGAGTAAGGTCATCCTATTTTCTTGTTAGACATATGATTTCTAAGCCGGTCTCTATATCTCTTGTTTATTGTTTTTCTCGAAACCCTAATTCTCTCTCTTAACTCTTTAGATGTGTAACAGATCTGAGAATATTTGAACTATTTCTTTGCTTGTTTTATGAAAACCTTCCGATTTTCAAAGCGTCGCTTCATTTTTCTTCACAACTAGGGTTCTGAAACTTTCTTCAAAACGATTTTCTCTGATTTTAAGTGTTATTCTATGATTCTTCTTGTGTTTAAACGATTTTTGTCAAGTTCTCCCTTAACCCTAATTCCTTATGTTGAAACCCCTAATTGTTTTTAGCTTTGGCCTTCAATTCTGAGTTCGCTTTGTTGTTTGTTCATTCGATTTTTGTTATATGTGTTTGATTCTCATGAATATGCTTCAATTAATTAGGGTATATTGTGATTTTCACCCTAGTAATATCTTATTAGGGTTTTTGATTTGTTTCTTTCTGTCTATACTCTGTTTATTTTGTTTATTCATAGAAGTTTATATAAATTTCCCTTAAAATCAGTACTATTTTGATTATTGAATCCTTGATTTACTGTGTTGATACTCCTTACTGATTTCCGGCAACTTTTTTCCTATTTGTTAGAACCTTTAAATGATTTTTTACCTTATTATGTGATCGACTGCATTATTAATTGATTCTTACTGCCATTTCCTTAATTAGGGCTTTATGTATCTATCCCTAATTACCTATTTTGTACCTATAATGTTTGAATGCTTTCTTTATTGTTTCCTGTTCTTTACCGTTAGTAATTCACTCCCTTAATTAAGGGAAGATTGGATTGATTTTACCTCTAATTGATTCTGAGTTCAATAATTACTGAACAATTTTATTCTTACCTTATTTACCTAGCTTTCAAACTATTATATATACTCTCTTCTCTTTTCATTACACATACGAACTCACTGGTTCAAACTCTCTCCCTCTTACCCTTAAAAGCTTTAAGCTATTTCTTGTTACTTGCTACTTTAATTGAATTAGCCCGTAGCAACCCAAGGCTAATTATTGTACTCTACTGCTCTATACTTAGTATATGCTCTGTTTAGCTGTATGTTCTGATTTAAATCCATGCTCCAAACTCTATGTGCTTCGTTACTGCTTATTTTACTGATTGTTAGTCTATGCATGATGTTCTTAGCTTTTCAGTATGTTGTTATCATGTTTATATCATTGCTTTCACTTAGTATGAATGAGTTCTGTCATGTTCAACTTATGAATAACCTGTCTAAATGACTTGCTTATTGCTTTCTTTAGTATATCTCAAACTGATTTTGCTCCACTTATGTATGTTTGACTGATTTACTGTTTGCTATCCAGTTTCAGTTAATGAACCTGTCTTTTCAAAATGATTTGTTACCCTAAAGTAGTGCTGATTCCCGACTCACTTATGCTTAGTACTTCTATGTCCTCAATTGTTTGTTCTAAAATTCAATCATATGCTATGTTTTCATTATCAATGTCTCCTAATCTCATAAACCCCTAAGTTGTTCTGATCCTATGCTTAACTATGCCAACTATGTCCTCACTGTTTGATCTGAAGTTCATACACCTATGCTATGTCTATATTGTTAGCTATTCCTTAATCCCAAAGATTTATGTACTTCTGTTTGTTATATGTTCACTATGTGTGTTATATGTCCCCAACTCGCAATTACCCTTGTGTGAATCAGGTTGTTGAGTGATGAGAAACTTGTTCTGAGTTGTTCTGCTGTCTGTTTGAATCCTTAGATGTTTACACTGACTTTGTTCAAACTGTTTTCAAATCAACTCCTATATTTTTATAAAACTTCAACTGAGTCTTTTCAATACTATTTTGCTACCTAAACATTTTCAAAAATATGCCAAGCACTCTCACTCTACTCTTAAGTCCTTAGGTTTTGCCCCTCTAGTGTGTGACTGTCTTGGGATCTCTATGAGATGCCTCTGAACTCTGATGCACTGGGGCTGGCCCTTCCACACTGCACTTACTCAGTTTCTATTATGAAAGTTTGGGTGTGAGCACTGCTCAGGATCCTTGAGGTCCTTAGGGAACTCCGACTCACCCGAACATGAGAATGGCTATGAAACATTGGGCATTTGAGGGTATGGAAGATCTGGTATCCTCAGGATACATTTGGGCCTGCTTCATGCTCCTTATAGTTTAACTTCTTTTTTTTTATTGATTTATGTAATTCATTCAGCTACTGGTTTATAATATCAATTGTGAATAAATATTGGGGATGACTAGTGAAATAGGAAGGGTAGCAATATAATTCTATCAATGTCATTGGGTAGAAAGCATGTTTTAGGCTTTACATCCTTTATATGTGCATTAGATACCATGTTCGTAGGACTTTACCTTACTGCTTCAGCATCGTTAATCTATGTTTCGCATTGAACCAGCCTATTATTTAGAAATCATGCTCCTAGGATAATAAAAAATATTAACATAAAACTGTTACCTTTGTGTGCATTCAGAAATCATGTTCAAATAATCATGTTACTCTTGCACACACTAGATACCATGTTCCTAGGATTTCATATTTACTGTTTCAGCATCTCACTTGTCACTAATACATGTTTTATGCTTATCACTTAGAGATACTGCTTCTAGGACAATAAACAACGGTAATATAAAAGTTGTTACTCTAGTGCATTCAGAAATCATGTTTTTACTATTCTATAACTCTTGTCTGCATTTAGAAATCATGCCTTAGAAATTCCGTATTAACAATTCTGCCATTTGTATGTGCATATTAGATACCATGCTCTAGGGTACTGTTTGCATTTTGTTTAAGACACCTAGTTTAACTATTGGTTCATGAAAGGTATAAAACAATCTCACATTGTGATGTTTTCTGAATAAAACTGGTAACAATCTCTGCATTCTTAGATTCGTATCACCTAGAACATCTTCTCAACTGTCTAATAATTATGGTAACTCTTATTATGCACAGTCCCACGCCTAGGCAAGCCTTAGGTAATCAATCTCTACAAAAACTGGAAAACTATTGTTGATTGTGTTTACTACTTAAAGACCCACAAGTTTAAAATCAGTAGGCAAACTGATTAGAACCCTGTTGTTGAGTTTATGAAACAAAGTTGCATATTTCTGTGCATTGATATTCACTTAGATATCCTGTTTAGGATCCTTTCTAATAAAACTGCCTCTTGTTTGTGTTTGAGACGTGCTGCTTATGTGCATTACATGTGGAGGTAAATCTGAGCCTCTTAACAACCTTCCTACACTTATCTATTAGTCTTATTTGTTCTTGCATGTAGCCTAGAATTTTATCCTTTTAAAACATTAGGAGGTTTGTATATGTCACGACCCGATTTACCCTTCGAAAGGTATCGTGACGACACCTAGTCTCTACGACTAAATTTGCGGAAAAATAAATGTAATACGAAAGATAAAAACAGAAAGAAGAACACAGACGACATAACATAGACGCTCGACATGTGAAACAATACTTCCCAAGACCCGGAATGTCACACTAGTCACAAGCTTTGTACCAAAAGTATCTCTACACAACGAAATAACCGAAATACAAAAGATGTATATGCCTATACTAGAGTAGAAGCGGACTCGTGGGATTCTGCGGATGCGGCAGAATTACCTCGCGGTCTCCTCGAAGCTGCTAAGTGACTCCTAGCCACGAAACTGAGTGCCGATACCTAGATCTGCACACGAAAAACATGTGCAGGAAAGGGCGTGAGTACACCACAATTGGTACCCAGTAAGTGCGAAGAATAACCCCAGTCAAGTAGTGACGAGGTCAGGTTAAGGCTCTACTGGATTTTTATAAGAAAACCAGTCTAAAATAGTGCCGAAAGATATAAAAAGGAGCTAAGGTAAAGCAGTAGAAACAATTAAGCTAAAAGTACAACAGTAACAAGGAGCCTTTGGCTCTGCACAAGTTTCACAAGGTGGAATATCTCGGGATACGTCCCGTTATTCCAAATGTAAATATGTAATGCAGTACAGGAGGAAAGCTCCCGGAATACGTCCATAGTCCGAATTTAAATATGCAGTACAATGGGAAAGCTCCTGGAATACGTCTGTAGTCCCAATTTAATTAGGCAGTACAGGGGGAAAGCTCCCAGAATACGTCCGTAGTCCCAATTTAAATATGCAATGTGAATGAATGCCAGAGACGGTGTATTTAAACAGTCCAGGAAAAGATTCGTAGACAAGAACAAGATAAAGACTAACTAACATGGTACACATTACATCAAATAGGGAATTTAGGTAAAACAGGCAGGCATGCTTCTTCCTAATTTAAACTACACAAATAGCATATAGAACAGTGAAATATAAGTAAAATGATTTATGGCATGGATAGGAAAAATGGAATTTAGCAACAATGGCACGTGTACGCACTCGTGACCTCACGTACACGACGCCCATATAACAAACAGTATCAAAAAAATCTAAGGGGAAGTCCCTATTACAGAGTTAGGAAAGCCACTTACCTCGACTGCGCTACTCAACTCAAAACCACGCTCTAGCCACGAGTATCCCACTCCGAATGGACCAAGTCTATTAAATTCGATTGTATAATGTAAATATCACTTTAACGAATCAAAATAGCTAATATATTCGAAGCTAATACGCGAAATTAGGAAAGTTTCCCAAAACGTCCCCCGAGCCCACGTCTCGGAATCGGGTAAAAATCATAAATTCCGAACACTCATTCACTCACGAACTCACTCGAACAAGAATCATCAAAATCCGACGTGAAAATCTCCCTAAATTCTCAGATTTCTACTTGGGGAACTTTCATCCCATTTTCATTATTTTTCACCCAAATTCATTGATTAGATTGAAAGAATTGCTATGGATTAATGTTATACAAGTGAATTATGTTTAGAAATCGTTACCTATAAATCCTCTCTGCAAAACCCACTGAAAATCTCCAAAACCCGAGCTCTAAATCATATTAGAAGATATGAATTTCAAACCCTCGGATTTTGTATAAACAGTCCAGGGATTCCGCACCTGCGAAAAATCCATCGCAGGTGTAGAAATTCACTAACAAGACTAGGGCCGCATCTGCGGCTCCGCACCTGCGGAACCCAAACCGCACTTGTGAGCACTGGATGACCTTGGAAAAGACCGCATTTGCGGCTCCCCATCCGCAGGTGCGAGAAACCAGAACCAACAATGGTTCAGCTGGTTTTCCAAGTTCAAAAACCACCCGTTGAGCATCCGAAACATCCCCCAGGCCCCCAGGACCAAAACCAAACTTACCAACCAGCCCTAATACCTTATCCAAACTTAGTCGAGTCCTCAAAACACATCACATAACATCAAAATCACCAATTATGCATGAATTCAAGCCTAAGAACTTATGAAATTTCCAAAATCCACAACTGATGCCGAAACACGTCAAAACTAGTGCAAATGACCTCAAATTGTACACACAGGTCATAAATGACACTACGGACCTACAGTCACTCTTGGAATTTCATTTCGGATCCGTCTTCATACAGTTCCAACTACGGTCCGATTTCTAAAGCTTAAACTCACATATAAGGACTCGGCGTCCAAAAACTCCCCGAAATTCACAACTCAACATTTCGACAAGTCCCAAAAGTAGAAATAGACATGGGAAAAGTAGTTATTAGGGGATCGGGGAGCTAACTCTCAAAACGACCTATCGGGTCGTTACATTCTCCCCCTCTTAAGAAAACCATTCGTCCTCGAACGAGTATGGAGACATACCTGAAGCTGCTAAAAGATGAGGATACTGACTGCGCATATCCTGATCGGTCTCCCAAGTCACCTCCTTGACCGGCTGACCCCTGCACTGAACCTTGACTAATGCAATATTCTTTGACCTGAGATTTCTGACCTGTCTATCCAATATAGCTACTGGATCCTCAACATAGAGACGTGGAATACCGGGTAAACTCTTGCTAGGTTGGGAGGAAAGGCAAGCTCATAAGCAACCTCCCCAAAACACCGTAACACCTCAAAAGGGCCAATAAATATCGGACTCATCTTACCCTTCTTCCCGGACCTCATGACGCCCTTCATAGGCGATAGCCGAAGCAAAACTCGATCACCATCCATAAATTCCAAATCACGAACCTTCTGATCTGCATAACTCTTATGCCCGGACTGAGCTGTGCAAAGTCTCTCTTGAATCACCTTCACCTTGTCCAAGGCATCCTGAACCAAATCTGTACCTAACAATCGGGCCTCGCCTGCTCAAACCATACAAAACCTCATATGGTGCCATCTGAATGATGGACTGGTAACTATTAATATAAGCAAACTCTGCAAGTGGCAAGTACCGGTCACATGACCCTCCAAAATCCATCACACAGGCACGAAGCATATCCTCAAGAATCTGATTCGTGTGCTCGGATTGCCCGTCCTTCTGAGGGTGAAAAGTTGTACTCAACTTTACCCTGGTACCTAGCTCCTGCTGAATGGATCTCCAGAACCGTGAAGTGAACTATGTACCTTTGTCTGAAATTATAGATACTGGAATACCGTGAAGGCGAACAATCTCCCTAATGTAAATCTCAGCCAACCTCTCGGAGGAGTATGTAGTCATCACTAGAATGAAATGGGCCGACTTGGTCAGCCGATCCACAATCACCCAAATAGCATTGAACTTCCTCAAAGTCCGAGGAAGTCCAACCACAAAGTCCATGGTGATCCGCTCCCACTTCCACTCTGGAAGCTTAATCTGCTGAAGTAGCTCTCCTGGTCTTTGATGTTCATATTTGACTTGCTGACAGTTGAGACACTTGGCCACAAACTCCACTATATCATCTTTCATCCTTCGCCACCAATAGTGCTATCTCAGATCCTGGTACATCTTCGCGGTACCCGGATGAATGGAATACCGCAAGCTTTGGGCCTCCTCAAGAATCAACTCCCGAAGCCCATCCACATTGGGCACATAGATCCGACCCTGCATCCTCATCACACCTTCATCACCTATAGTCACATCCCTGGCATCACCTGCCGAACCCTATCCTGAAGAACTAGAAGGTGGGGACCATCATACTGGAGCTCTCGAATGCGGTCATAAAGAGAAGATCGAGCAACCACCCAAGCTAATACCCGACAAGGCTCTGAATTATTCAATCTCACAAAGTGACTGGCTAAGGACTGAACATCCAAGTCTAAGGGCCTCTTAACTGTAGGAAGATATGCCAAACTCCCCAAACTCTCCGCCCGTCGACTTAAAGCGTCGGCCACCCCATTGGCCTTCCCCGGGTGGTATAATATGGTGATGTCGTAGTCCTTTAGTAACTCCAACCATATCCGCTGGTGCAAATTGAGGTCCTTCTGCCTGAACAAGTGCTGCAAACTCCGGTGATCCGTGAAAATCTTACAGGGAACACCGTATAAATAATGACGCCATATCTTCAGGGCGTGAACAATCGCTTCCAACTCGAGATCATGAACTGGATAGTGCTTCTCATGCACCTTCAACTTTCTGGACACGTAGGCAATCACCCTACTATCCTGCACGAACACCGCCCCAAGGCCAATCCTCGAAGCATCACAATAGACTGTATAGAATCCTGAACCCGTAGGCAATACCAACACTGAAGCTGTAGTCAGGGATGTCTTGATCTTCTGAAAGCTCTCCTCACACTCCTCAGTCCACATGAACGGAGCATCCTTTTGGGTCAATCTGGTCATAGGTGCTGCAATGGATGAAAATCCCTCCACAAAACGGCGATAGTACCCATCCAAACCAAGGAAACTGCGGATCTCAGTAGCTGAAGACGATCTAGTCCAAATTTGCACTGCCTCCACTTTCTTTGGATCTACCTTGATCCCATCACAAGACACCACATGGCCTATGAATGCCACAGAATCAAGCCAAAACTCACATATAGAAAATATTGCATACAATTTCTTCTCCCTCAAAGTCTGAAGCACAGTCCTCAAATGCCGATCATGGTCCTCCTGGAACCAAGAATATACCAAGATGTCATCAATGAACACAATGAAGAAAGAATCAAGATAAGGCTGAAACACGCTGTGCATCAGGTACATAAAGGCTGTTGGGGCGTTGGTCAGCCCAACTGACATAACGAGAAACTCATAGTGGCCATATCTAATCCTGAAGGCAGTCTTCGGGATGTCCCGCTCCCGAATGTTCAGCTGATGATAGCCCGAACATAGATCAATCTTGGACAATACCCTGTCACCATGTAACTGGTCAAACAAATCATCAATGCGAGGCAAAAGGTACATGTTCTTCACTGTAACCTTATTCAGCTGCCCGTAATCAATACACATACGCATAGAGCCATCATTTTTCTTCACAAATAATACCAGAGCACCCCCAAGGTGATACACTGTGCCTGATGAAACCCTTATCAAGCAACTCTTGCAACTGCTCCTTCAACCTAGGAGGAGCCATGCGATAGGGAGGAATGGAAATGGGTTGATTGCTCGTCAACAAATCAATGCCGAAATCAATATCTCTATCGGGCGGCATACCCGGAAGATCAGCTGGAGAAACATCAGGATAGTCCGGCACAACTGGGACCAACTCAACTGTAGAGGTATCAGCACTAAAATCTCTCACATAGGCTAAGTACGCATCACACCCCTTCTCAACCATCCGCTGAGCCTTAAGGAAAGAAATGACTCTACGGGGAGTATACTCTAAGGTACCTCTCCACTCTAATCTCGGTAAACCTGGCATAGCCAGCGTCAAAGTCTTGGCGTGACAATCTAGAATAACATAGTGGGGCGACAACCAGTCCATGCCCAAGATAACATCGAAATCTACCATACTGAGCAATAATAAATTCTCCCTGGTCTCAAAACCATTGATAACAATCAAACACGACCGATATATGTGGTCCACAACGAGAGAATCTCCAACCAGAGTAGAAACATAAACATAGGAACTCAAAGAATCCCGAGATACCCCCAGATGTGAAGAAAAATAAGAAGACACACATGAATAAGCCTTGGTCAAATAATACTGATGCATCCCTATGACAAACAGGGACAATACCTGTAATTCTTGAATCTGAAGCGACGACCTCACAACGGGCTAGAAGAGAAGGTGAGGTAACACCTCGAGTTGTGTGAGAAGGTGAGGTAACAACTTGGCTGGAAGAATAGCTGGAGGACCCGGTGGAGCACGTGGGGCCTGATAAGTCTTAGGTGGTGCACCCTTCCTAGCCATGAGGCAATCTCTGATCACGTGGCGAGGGTCAGCACACCCAAAATAACCCATCGGAGGACGTGACGACTGGTGCTGACTCTGAACTGGCCTGCTTGACTGGCCGGTGATAGCACCTCGAGCAGGAGGCACATAAGATATTGGTGGTGCATAATAAGGCTCCTAAGGTATAGGAGGAGCTGGGATACCACTGGCTGCTGGAAGAGCTTAATGAACAGGGCGAGTCACAAAACCCCTACCATAGCGTGCTGCTGGTGGACGAACTCTCAAAAAATGACCAGTCTCTCGAGACCTCTTGTCCTCTCTCTCCTCTTCATCAACCGGGAAATACTCACGGCCTGCTGGTAAGTGATATCTGTCTCGAACTTCCTGGCCATACTGGACCGAATACTAGGGTGAAGTCCCTCAATGAAGCATCAAACCCTCTATCTGATAGTGGCAACCAAGGCCAGTGCATGACGAGCCACGTAACTGAAACAGACTGCATACTCCGATACAATCACGTAACTGCTCAAACTCCGCAGGCCAAGCATCCCTGAGGCTCTGAGGGACAAACTCAAGCAAAAACATCTCGGAGAACTGATCCCAAGTAAGTGAAGTTGCCTGCTCTGGACTACTCAACTCATAGGCACGCCACCGCTGATAAGCCGCTCCCCTCATCTGGAAAACGGTGAAAGAAACCCCACTCGTATCCATAATAACCATAGTACGGAGAATGCGATGACACTCCTCAAGAAAACCCAGAGCGTCATCTGAAGCTAGTCCGCTAAAGTCAGATGGGTGGTACTTCTTGAACCTTTCAAGTCTGAGCTGCTCTGCCTCACAAACAGCTACCCTGGTATCATGCTGAGCTGGAGCCGCTGGGGGCATAGGAATATACTCTGGAACCTTCCCAATATGGACTCTCTGCTCAGGACTACGGGCTGCGGGAGTTTGTGTACCTCCCCCGGCTTGAGATGTAGCTGGAGCTATCGGGAGTAGTCCCGCTTGAGACAGAGTGCTTAAGGCGCTCATGAACAGAGCCAAAGTCTCCAGGGGGTCGGAGTAATAGTAGGCACCTCCTGTGCCCCTCTAACTGTAGCTGCTGGGGGCTCCTCCGTCGCTGCTCTCGCTGGTGCTCAAGCTACACCGCGTGCTCGTCCTCTACCCATGCCCCTGCCTCTGGCGGATCTGGCTGGGGGCTCAGGTGCCTGATCGTTAGTACGTCCGGTACGGGTCCTCACCATCTGTGAGCAAGAATAGAATAGAGTTTTAGAATTTTGATGACAGTAACTAGTGCGACAAGGAGTTCCAAAGAATATGATTGTTCTTAACAGTTACATAGCCTCTTGAAGATAGATACAGACATCTCCGCACCGATCCCCGAGACTCTAATAAACCGGCTTGTGACTTGTGACTCCTATGAACCTAGACGCTCTGATACCAACTTGTCACGACCCGATTTACCCTCCGAAAGGTATCGTGACTGCACCTAGTCTACACGACTAGGTAAGCCTAAATTTATGGAAAAATAAATGTAATATGAAAGATAAAAACAGAAAGAATAACACAGACGACATAACATAGCCGCTCAGCATGTACAATTATACTTCCCAAAACCCGGAATGCCACACTAGTCATAAGCTCTGTACCAAAAGTAGCTCTATATAACGAAACAACCGAAATACAAAAGATGTTTATTCCTATACTAGAGTAGAAGGGGACTCGTGGGATTTTGCAGACGCAGCAGAATTACCTCGCGGTCTCCTCGAAGCTGCTAAGTGACCCCTAGCCACAAAACTGAGTGCTGGTACCTGGATCTGCACACGAAAAACATGTGCAGGAAAGGGTGTGAGTACACCACAATTGGTACCCCGTAAATGCGAAGCCTAACCCCAGTCAAGTAGTGACGAGGTCAGGTTAAGGCTCTACTGGATTTTTATAAGAAAAACAGTCTAAAATAATGGCGAAAGATATAAAAAGAAGCTAAGGTAAAGCAGTAGAAACAATTAAGCTGAAAGTACAACAGTAACAGGAAGCCTTTGGCTCAGCACAAGTGTCACACGGTGGAATCTCCTGGGACACGTCCAGTTGTTCCAAATGTAAATATGTAATGCAGTACAGGGGGAAAGCTCCCGAAATACGTCCGTAGTTCCAATTTAAATATGCAGTACACGGGGAAAGCTCCCAGAATACATTCGTAGTCCCAATTTAAATATGCAGTACAGGGGGAAAGCTCCCGGAATACGTCTGCAGTTCCAATTTAAATATGCAATGCGAATGAATTCCGGTGACGGTGTATTTAAATTGTTTAGGAAAAGAGTCGCAGACAAGAACAAGATAAAGACTAACTAAAATGGTACACATTGCATCAAATAGGGAATTTAGGTAAAACAGGTAGGCATGCTTCTTCCTAATTTAAACTACACGAGTAGCATATAGAACAATGAAATATAAGTAAAATGATTTACGGCATGGATAGGAAAAATGGAATTTAGCAATAATGGCTCGTGTACGCACTCGTGACCTCACGTACACGGCGCCCATATAACAAACAGTATCAAAACAACCTAAGGGTAAGTCCCCAACACAGAGTTAGGCAAGCCACTTACCTCGATTGCACTACTCAACTCAAAACCACGCTCTTGCCATGAGTATCCGACTCCGAATGGCCCAAATCTATTAAATTCGATTGTATAATATAATATTGCTTTAAGGAACCAAAATAGCTAATAAGTTCGAAGCTAATACGCAAAATTAGGAAAATTTCCCAAAAAGTCCCCCAAGCCCACGTCTCGGAATCGGGTAAAAATCATAAATTCCGAATACTCATTCACTCAGGAACTCACTTGAACAAGAATCATCAAAATTCGACGTGAAAATCTCCCTAAATCCTCATATTTCTACTTAGGGAACTTTCATCCTATTTTCATGATTTTTCACCCAAATTCATTGATTAGATTGAAAGAATTGCTATGGATTAATGATATACAAGTGAATTAAGGTTAGAAATCGTTACCTATGAATCCCCTCTTCAAAACTCATTGTAAATCGCCAAAACCCTAGTTGTAAATCGTTTTAGGAGATATGATCTTCAAACCCTCGAATTTTTTATAAACAATCCAGGAATTCTGCACCTGCGACTCTTGGACCGCACTTGCGGAAAATCCATCGCATGTGTGGAAATTCACTAATAAGACTGGGTCGCACCTGCGGTCACTTGGACGCATCTGCGGCTCCGCACCTACGGAACCCTAACCGCACCTGCGAGCACTGGCTGACCTTGGCCAAGACCGCACCTGTGAAGACCCTGCCCGCACTTGTGTGTCCGCACCTGCGGCTCCTAATCCGCAGGTGCGAGACACCAGAACCAACAATGGTTCAACTGGTTTTCCAAGTTAAAAAATCACCCGTTCAGCATCCGAAATATTCCCCAGGCCCTCGGGACCTAAACCAAACTTACCAACCAGCCCTAGTACGTTATACAAACTTAGTCGAGTCTTCAAAACACATCACATAACATCAAAATTTCCAATTATGCATGAATTCAAGCCTAAAAACTTATGAAATTTCCAAAATCCACAACCGATGCCGAAACACGTCAAAACTAGTCTGAATGACCTCAAATTTTACACACAGGTCATAAATGACACTACAGACATACAACCACTCTCGGAATTCAATTCCGAGCTCGATATACAAATTTCACCTATCAGCTGAAATCACCAAAATTCTAATTTTCGCAAATTCAAGCCTAAATCTACTACAGACCTCGAAAACACATTGCAGACATGCTCCTAACCCTGAAATCACCCAACAGAGCTAACGGAGTTGACGAAATCCCATTAAGGATCTGTCTTTATACAGTTCCAACTGCGGTCCGATTTCTAAAGCTTAAACTCACATATAAAGACTATGTGTCCAAAAACTCTCCAAAATTCACAACTCAACATTCTGAAAAGTTCCAAAAGAATATATAGACATGGGAAAAGAAGTTATTAGGGGATCGGAGCGCTAACTCTCAAAATGACCTATCGGGTCGTTATAGTCTAGAACTGCCTATATCTAGAGGTCTTAAATTCCTCGGGGACCACAAGGAAGGGACGGGTAGCAGCACGCTTAGAGATCGCTTAATAAAACTCGCTTAATTACCGCTAAGGGGTGGGATAATGGGTAGAAAGGGATATAATGACTAGTGCGCTAATGCCACGTGTAGCCCCTCACTGAGGAGTGATTACCGGGTATTTCATTGATGTGATCCTATAGGATAAACAACTTAGGACCTCCCGTATCCTTTACATATGTGTGCTTAGACTGGTAATCTGTCAAACCTTTATTTGTTCTTAGACTGCCTATTTTCTACTTGAATGAATTCACAAAGTATGTTTGATCGGGAACCACAGTTGTGTACTTTGAGGGAGGCCTAACACCTACCCCTTGAAGTAATTCCAAGCCCTTACCCAATCTCTGGTTATTCAACTTGTATTATAAGTGACCCTTAGTAGGTTCCCTAACGCACCTTAATCGTTAGGTGGTGACTCTTCATATCCTTCACATACCTTGTCCAAAAAGGAAATGAGTTGTCCCTATAATGTCAAAAACCCTAAATGATCCGAAAGGAGAGGAAAAAGGGGGCGCGACAGCATGGCGACTCTGCTGGGGATTCTAGGCTTTTACCATTTCAAATTGATTTGTGAATTTGTATCTTTACTTTGTTAATTCCTACTGACTTGTTCGTGTGATCAAATCACCAAAATAACATCGTAAACAATGACTTTAACCCCAAAATCAATGAAAATTTCCAAAAACTTCTAAAATATCAAACTTTGCATTTACGGGTCTGAATCACGTCAATTGACTTCCGTTTCTTACCAAACTTTACAGAGTTGTCATAAATATCGTATTGAACCTGTACCGGGCTCCGGAACCAAAATACGAGTCCGATACCACAGACATCAAATATAATTAAACTTTCAAAAATCGTTTATATTTTCAGAAAACAATTTCTTTCAAAAATTCATTTCTCGGGCTTGGGACCTCGGAATTCAATTCCGGGCATACGTTCAAGTCCCATATTTTCCTACGGACCCTCTAGGACCGTCAAATTACGGGTCCGGGTCCGTTTACCAAGAATGTTGACCAAAGTCAACTTAATGAAATTTCAAAAATAAAATTATCACTTTCCTCAATTTTTCACATAAAGGCTTCCCGACTATACGCCCGGGCTGCACACGCAAATCGAGGTGGGATAAAAGGAGGTTTTCATAACCTCGGAACACATAATTAACTAGAAATACATGGGATAACCTTTTTGGGTCATCACATATGATGACCAGTGCGCTAATGCCACGTGTAGCCCCTCACTGAGGAGTGATTACCGGGCATTTGCATTGATGTGATACTATAGGATAAACAACTTAGGACCTCCCCTACCCTTTACATGTTTGTGCTTAGACTGCTAATATGTAAAACCCTTATTTGTGCTTAGACTGCCTATTTGCTACTTGTATGAATTCACAAAGTATGTTTGGCCGGGAACCACAGTTGTGGACTTTGAGGGATGCCTAACACCTTCCCCTTGAAGTAATTTCAAGCCCTTACCCAATCTCTGGTTATTCAACTTGTATTATAAGTGACCCTTACTAGGTGCCCTAACACACCTTAATTCGTTAGGTGGCGACTCTTCAAATCCTTCACATCCCTTGTCCCAAAAGAAAATGAGTTATCCGAAAAATGTCAAAATCCCTGACTGATCCGAAAGGAGAGGAAAAAGGGGGCGCGACAATCACGACATCCTAAGGTGGGAAATTGGGGTCATGACAATTATGTTAGTAAGGCTTTACCAGAAGGTGAAACAAGATATCCACATTTATAAATATTAGTGTTGGTTTCAATAACGGCAACAAGAAAATGACGACCTTATTTTCACTATCGTCCCATATCTGTCATAATTACTTTCCCATTATGAAATATTTTGTGTAAGCATGAGTCATTAGAAAGATTAGCCAAGTGGAAAATTGAACTTAGCGAATATGATATTATATATTAGCTACAAACTACCGTAAAATAACAGGTACTTGCAGATTTTGTGGCAGATTTTAGTTCAAGTTTACTTCCTAAAGCTGAAAATGAAGTGCGTGCGTGTACCATATTTAATCTGGGGACTTAGACTTTATACACCGATTGGTTCCTCAAATGTATATGGAGCAAGTTTGGATATTTTCTTAATATCATCTTCAGGGGAAATTATTAGACAAGCGATAAAATATTATCCCGTTACTTATAATGAAGCTGAGTATATGTCACGACCCAAATCTCATAAGAGGTGGTAATGGCGCCCTACGATGCTGCTAGGCAAGCCAACTTGTGAACCTCCACTTAGTTATCCATTTTAATTATAAAAAATTCAAGAACTTTATTTAATAAATTGAATTAAATCTAGAACTCATAAAATATGTGCTTTTCGTTACCAAATTTCTAAGTATAAATAAATCACAAAGTGAAGTAATAATAATAATATCAAATACAACTATGAACATCCACTAAAAATTCTCAAAATTTGGTGTCACAAGTGCATGAGCATCTACCAGAATATACAATACTATTACAACAAATGTCCGAAATATAAAAATAGACAAGATAAAATAAACGAATATGACGGAGACTCCGTGTGCTGTGGATCATAGCATGGAATGTAGTTCACCATAGAATCTCCTCACCAGTTGCGCCTATGCGCCAAGGTGACCGCCACATGAACTAGTCTCAGTACCTACCCAATTAGTGCAGAAGTGTAACATGAGTATGTAAATAAACGCGTACCCAGTAAATATCTAGCCTGATCTCTAAGAAGTAGTGACGAATGGTCAATATCGACACTTACTAGTGGTCCAATAAATTAGGTGTAATGAAAGTAAACATATATGAGGCATAATGAAACATATGTAAGTGCATGACATGATCCTCAACAAAAGAATAAACACGAGGTCCTCAATAACCAAATACTACCACAAATGGAACCCATAATAGTCAACACCAGATAAAATATCACATCTCAAGTTAGGAAAACTCACGGGTACACTAACTTTCCATCAAATATTACACACGATTCTGTCGAGGAAAACACCTGATCCCATAAGAGTGTAATATGATATCCTACTGAGGGGAATGACCCGATTTAAACTCTTATACAATGCACAGACGTCCTTCTTCGCATACGCTACACACGCCTCGAGTTCGTGAAGCACACTCAGCTTTAGCTCCCAAAATCTTCTACGTGAACGCGAGAATAGTCTCGCGAATGTGGAGCTTTACCAGGATTCCCCTTCGTAAATGCGACTTTGCCATCGCGAACGCGAAGAACCATCTGACCAAACCTTCGCAAACGCGACGCACCAGTCGCGAATGCGAAGAAAAATGACCTCCTGCTCAAATACTTCTTAGCAGATGCGTGCTTCTGATCGCATTCGCGAAGAACAAAACAAGAACTAGCTATCAACTTTTGCTAGGGGTGGGCATAATACCGACTGAACCAAAAAAGTCGATCGGATCGAAAATTTCGATTTATTCGATTTTGGTTTTCAGTTTATTCGGTCGGTTTGCGATTTATAATTTTTAAAAATTCGATGTTCGGTTCGATTTTCCGTCAAACTGAAAAATCAAAGTTTTTTTACCAACTTTTGGGCTCTTAGTCCCTTACCCTGTTACTCTTTCGTAGTCTTAAACCCAAAAACTAATTCTCAACCTAAAGAAGCCCAATCAATTGGGTGCGTTAGACCTATAACATGTCACCTTACTCTAATGAAGCTTGGCCAAGTTCGGCTATAAGTAAGTTAGCTTCAATGCTTTAATCAAAAAAGTAGAAGATGCCAAATTAGTGCACTCTGTATGCACTTTTTCACCATGTCTTTTATACATTTATGATTTATGTACCCATTGATAAGTTTAAAGGAAAATTTAAGAAGTAAGACGAAGAAAGACAAAATGTTGCACAATTTGAGTTGTAGTATTACATACACCCATACTGTTATTTTTTATGATCAGTGCCCACAGAAATTAGTAGCTAGACTAACCTAAAAGTCATCAGTGAGAGATTAAGAAAATTAGGTCAAAACCAGATATGATATACTTCGTAGAATTCCCAAATACATGTTAAATATTACAGTAGCACCTTTTAGGCTTTTAGGAAAATCATACACATATTTAATGATAGTGATAACAATATTGATTATACAGCTTCTATATTCAGTAACTAATGATAGGAAGATTTTGACTTTTTATAGTTTCGCTTTATATATTTGCACCGATGCAAAACGCAAGATATTGCTAATACTATTTTCTTTTCTGTTTTTGTAATGTAGAATGAATTTTTTGCATAAAGATTCTTATCTTTTTCGTGTATTTGACGGGATTCCTTATTTCTTTTGTCTTTTTCTGTCAACAAGAAATCTATTTTCGTTGTTTCTTAACATTTTTTTCATGACTTGAAACCGAAGCACCGAACTGAACATGAATAAATCGAATTGAACCGAAGTTATTATGGTTCGGTTTTGGTTATTAAAATAACAAATCGAAAATCGAATATACCGAACCGACTTCTACAAAACCGAACCAACCGACGCCCACCCCTAGCTTTTGCAAAACACTCCGGCATGGTCTAAACCAACCACGAAATACACCTGAGGCCCCCGATACCCCGTCCAATCATACAAGTCCCAATACCTTATCCAAATTTATCCAAAGGTTCGAAACACCACGAATAACATCAAAACCACAAATCAATGATCAAAATCATTCTTTTAACTTCCAAACCTTCAAACATCGATGAACGCTTCCGAATCACACTTCAACATTCCGGAATGATGACAACTTTTACATACAAGTCATAAATAACAATATGAACATATTCCAAGGCTCGGAATCCCAAACGGAAATCAATAAGACTAAAGTCCACTTCAAATCAAACTTAGGAAATTCTATAACCTTCAAAATGCCAACTTTCCACTATAAACACTAAAACGCTCTCGGTTCACCCGAAACTTGATATGAACATACGCCGAAGTCCAAAATCATCATACGAACCAATTGGAAACTTCTAATACCCATTCCGGGATCGTTTACTCAAAAGTTATACCTTGGTAAACTCTTCCAACTTTAAGCTTCCGAATTGGGAATTATTCTTGCAAATCAACCCCGAACTTCTTGAAAATCAAAACCAACTACACGTGCAATTCACAATACATGAAGTGAAGCTACTCAAGGCCTCAAACGCTGAATGGCGTGCTAGAGCTTTACACGACCGGTCGGGCCATAACATTCTCACCCACTAAATATATTTTCGTCCTCAAACGTGCCAAGAACCGCTCCCAAGTTGCCAAAATCACTAAATAAAACCTCGAGCACCTACCCATGCTATCACAATCCATATGAGCATATTATCCCAACCTAGATTGAAGATCCTCCCTCGTACCTTAGCTTACAAACCTTAGAACAAAATTCCAAAATTCATAATTCCCCTACAAGGCCCGATTCTAGCATATCTACACTGTATCAATCCCCAAAAATTGTACAAAAACACAATCATACACCCGTGATGTAATCACACAATGCACCGCATACTTCATTTGCCCATAGTAACATCCTCCAACCACAAATAGCTGCAGATTTATGAACCCAATGCCCGTAACATGCCTCATGACACATACAAGCCATGTTCCAACCCTTGCAATACTGCATCGATGAAAGAGATGCATAGGAACTCGTGATTACCCATCAAATCAAAAACTCATGGAGTCGTTTTGCTCCACAAGAACCATTACTGCCTTCTGAACCAACTAGCATCATTCTCCCTCCAACATGCATTATACCAATCTGGTTACACTACTTCCAAGCCTAAAAACCTCATCTCACCTGGTACAAACTACACGGGCGATAAGCCACATCAATCATCATCTAAAATCTCATATGACGTCACAAATGCGTCAATAAGCCACAACTCGAATAGTGCATCTCTCATGCATAAACTCTCGAATTTGCAACCATATCAGAACTTTCGTACCTGACCTCAATCTCTACTACTTAAATGACTGATGCATCAAACCTACATAATCATCCTATGGGAGGTACTCCCACAACCTCCCGCACCAAGTAATGAAATCTAACCATCAATGGCCATCGATTATTCTATTTTTATAGTGCAAATAAAGAATCCGCAAATCAATACACAATGCCTCTTACTCATAAAACCATCCTCAAGCGACACTAAAATAGCGTTAGCATACTCTGAAAATATGAAATCTTCCCCCGTGGCACGCCTCAAACCTAGGTAGGCGTGGCTGGCATCCTATGTCGTGCTGGCCCAAGCGAACCACTGTGTAACTCATTTTTTTGTTCTAACTGTAACTATCATGGGCCAATATGGCCGCAACTCACAATGTATAACTATAAGTGGGCAACACTATATCACTGAACCATTTTTCTTAAAACATGAATACATATTGGCCGTCAAGGCCTCTAACACACTATATAAAATGAACCTCTTCCTACAAAGCCTCTAAGATTATTTGACATCAAATGGGACAAGGTACTGACCTACCCATAAGTCTGTAGCAAATTTCTAACACGATGACTCATAGACTCGGTTGCACTCTGAATGAGGTGGAGTCTTACCGATCCTTCGCTGAAGCCAATATCGTCTACTATGAGGGCTCGTCAAACTGATTATCTATACCTTCAGGCATGAATGCAGCGTCCCCAAAAAAAGGATGCCAGTACGAATAATGTACTGAGATGTAAGGCAGAACTGAAACTGTCACGACCCGAAATCCCACCTTCAGGCCGTGATGGCGCCTAACGTTGAACCGGCTAGACAAGCCAACGTTTGAACTGAATAATCTCATTTACAACTAAAATGAACAAGATAACTAATGCAACGGCGCTCAACAATATGAAAGTTAACTAAGTTCAAAATAATATATCAAGCTTCGAAAATAAAACCAATAAATATAACCCAAAACTGGTGTCACATTCTCACGAACTGTCTATGAGATTACTAAATACAATGGTCTGAAAATAAGTACATATGACTGTCTTTGAAACTATAGGATAAGACAGAACTGAAAGAGAACGGTAGAAGGTGACGCCAAGGCCCACGAACGTCTGCGGGTCTACCTCGATGTCTCCTGAATGGACTGATGGAATGCTCCCTCATTCAGTGTCCACCGGGTCCGGCTGCGTAGTCAACACAACATAAAGAAGTGCAGATGTAGCATCAGTACAACCGACCCCATATACTGAGGCTAGGACCGACAACAATATATACCTGTACAATTCTACATAATAGCAGGAAAATATCGACGGAAATAAATAAGTAAATACATATACGGGGAGAACATGCTGGGGATAAAAGGGACAATAAATACTAGCATAGTAGAACAGGGTGACAACTGAAATGTAAAGGTAAAAGCAAGAATTTAACGTCTCAGAACAGATAATGAACAACAAAAGGCAAGGCATGTCCCCTCGTGCATAATCTCACAATCACTCGGTACGGAATGTCCCCTCGTGCATAAATAGTAAAATCACTCGACACGGAATGTTCCCTCGTGTATAAATAATAAACGCTCTGCACGGAATGTCCCCTCATGCAATAAATAATACACAATCGGCAAGGAATGTCCCCTCGTGCAATAAATAATAAACAATCGGCACGGCATGTCCCCTCGTGCGATAAATAATAAACAATCGGCACGGCATGTCCCCTCGTGCGATAAGATAATAAACAATCGGCACAGCATGTCCCCTCGTGCGATAAATCAATATAAAAACAACAATATAATGTGAAACTAATAGTAAGCAATCTCAAGTGTATAGAAATACTCAATAAGATTATGTCGTCCCGGCAAGGCTCAATCACAGCCTTTCCTCTCGAATCCAACTCTGAATCGATAATGTCTAGACATAAATGATTTATTAACATCAATAATTACTCAAGAAACCAATTCCAAAGCCTAATTATACATTTTCCATCATCCTTCCAAAAATACCAAAATTCGACCCTGGGTCCGCACGCTCGAATTCCGAAAATTCTCGAAGGAATCACTCACCCATAGCCTAGGGATCATTAATATGACATTCCCACTTGAATTCATAGCATTAAAAGGACAATATGCAAATCTTCTCAAGAACCCTAAATTTACTACCCAATTCTTAATTTTCCATCAATTTAGTAGGTAATCCCATTAATAATTCAGGCATGAAACTAGTATTAGGAAGGAATTAACTTACCTTAGCCGTAGCCAGGTCGTGGTGTGTTCTTCCTAAGCTCACAAGTCTCTAATGGTGGTGGAACATGAATGAGAGGGGTGAAATCCCGAGTTTTGAAGAATATAAATTGCCTGGCCTACAGGGATTCCGCACCTGCGGCTCGAGGACCGCACCTGCGGTCTCGCTCCTGCGAGTTGGGGCTCGCACCTGCGGAACTGGACGAGTAGGGCTGGGGTCGCACCTGCGGAGCTTTGTCCGCACCTGCGAGAATGGGGGACCTCACCTGGGGACGCACCTGTGATGCTTGGGACCGCAGGAGAGGTCCCGCACCTGCGACTGGGCAACCGCACCTGCGGTGACACCAGATCAGGTGCACCAGCAGTTGCATCAAATTTAAGGAAATCCTTATTTCTATATAGGGCGCCGAAACGCTCCCGGGTTATCGAAAACCGTTCCGAACATGCGGTCAAGTCCGAAATCTTCATACGAAGCTACTGATACTGTCGGAATTCGATTCCGAGGTCGTTTGCTCAAAATGTTGACCGAAGTCAAACTTGGCCAAATAGGCCAACCTTAAGGAACCAAGTGTTCCTATACCGCTCAAAGCACTTCCAAATCCTGAACCACCAGTACCCGCACGTCAAAATCATAAGAAGCCGCTATGGGAAGTCTTATTTAGGGGACGGGCCGGTAACACGGGTTTCACATCAAAACTCGTTTTCAAAAGCCCTTATTATTTTCAGCAAAATAATTTTCTTTAAAAAATTCATTTCTCGAACCTGGGACCTCGGAATTCGATTCTGGGCATACGCCCAAGTCCCATATTTTTCTACGAATCCCTCCGGGACCGTCAAAGAACGGGTCTGGGTCCGTTTAACGAAAATGTTAACCAAAGTCAACTTTAATCAATTAATTATTATAAATTCAACTTTTTATAAAATTTCCACATAAAGGCTTCTTGGATACGGGCTCGGGCTGCGCACGCACATCGAGGTGAGATTAACGGAGGCTTTCGGGGCCTCGGAACACAGTTTTTGTTAAATTTACACAGGATGACCTTTTGGGTTATCACAGAAACATAACAGTAAGTCAAAATTAATTAAAGACATATAAGAGTCAACCTGAATCTCTGAAGTTCCACCTTATATGCATAGTTATTATACTCTCTCTCTCTCTCTCTCTCTCATACACACACACACACACACACACACACACACACACACACACATATATATATATATATATATATATCTTTGAGATTCATTCTATTGTCCATATCATATGATGCATGACTATCCAATTGATCAATGGTAACTGCCCGATCGACCGTAGCACGGCGATAAATGTATGACTTCCCGACCGGCCATAGCTTGATGGTAAATGCATGATTGCCCGACCGGCCGTAGCTCAATGGTAAATGAATATGCCTGACTTCCTAACCTGTGATATATAATGATACATAGCTGCCCAACCGATGGTAACTGCCCGACCGGCCGTAGCACGGTGGTAAATGCATGAAGATGTATGTATCACTATATTAAAAACATTAACATATCTATCATAAACCTACATAGGGACTTAGGAACATACTTTGATATGCTTGAATAACATAGATATCCCTAACTGCTAAGAGTAGAACCACTTATGGAATAGCATTACGTTTACGTCTCTTTACTTGGATCATGCCAAAAGAAAGAAGGATTATCCTTAGCATACATGTATGATCTCTTCCTTATTACTCAACCAAGCTCAACACAACATCTTTCATCTACAACAAGTGAAATGATATTGTTGTTAACATATAATGTCGTAGCATCGAATTTGGCTAGTCGTATAACTTAAGGAAAATCGGGCAGCAACTCCCCTATTTTTAATACAACCCAAAGACCACTAAGGGTCATCAATAGACCAACAACAACAACTATAACCAATAATAGCAACAATAACGATATAATTCAATATGAGTTCTCTGATCATCTTAACAATCATATTGAGCGACAAGCTCGTTTTTACTCATAACAAGATATAAATTGAATCCAACTCTTATTCCATAAATTAGTTACAACCTTCAGAACATCATACTTATATGTACCATATTATTTCTGGTTTAAAACATCAATAAAATACCTTCCAAAATAGCCCCATACATCTAGCACCTTAATGTTTATCGTCAGTCACTTGTTTTTCATATTTTCTTTTTCAATCAACTTAATTAACACATAGAAAAGCTTAACAACATCAGCCGCAATATTATCAAATTATTTCTCACAATGTTCAGCCACCACAAACCATATATTTAGCCACGAAACAGTCCAACCAAAAAGACAACCATATCCCATGTTCTTTCAAGTGCTATCTTATGGTTTTTCACTCAAACAAAACAACCAACACAATATTAACCTTATGAACAATCAAGAAGATGTTATACATACCTTGTAAAGCAGCTACAAATCGAAACGCTAACTCAACTAAGCTCACAATAGCCCTCAATCACACCACAACATCATAGAAGCATTCTCTTGGAGTCTTTGACACCTTTGATGATGAATTGTGTTGATTTCTATTGAGTTTAGTTCTTTGGATCTTGGACCAGTTCTTGGAGTGCTTGAGAGTGTTTTGGTGTAAGAAATCTCTGGATATTGACGAAATGTAAGGGGCAAAGACAACTTATAATCCCACCGCCTCAATTCTCCAAGCAGGTGGATAAGTTGCCTGCTTGGCAGCTTGAGTAGTGCAACTTCGGACACTTGTATCACTCTACTCCTATGTCGTATTGACAAACGGTTTTCAGTGTTAGAAACTAGAGACATGTAGATTTAATTAAATATAAATATCTCCTTGTAACTCTCAATAGATTGGGAAAAAACTGCATCGCAACTTGGCCTATAAACCTGCCAGTTTCCCCGAAGTGTGGCAACGTGACTTGGCGACCATAAATTTAAAAATCCATATTTCTCTGCCCCGATGTCGTATGAATAAATGGTTTGGACCATTGGAAACTAGGTTACAAGACATTAATTTTGGTATGAGATATGTCCCAAAATGACATCATAAAGCTTACGAATGTAATTTCTCAAAATAGCTCGATACAAAGCAAATTTTAACTCGATTTTTCCGTAACTTAAATCCAACTTTCCCAAAATTTATATTTTATATACAAACATCTATTTACCTATGACTTAATCTTACGTACGATAACATGGGGTGTAACACCCCACTCCTCCGAGCTTGCGATATTCTTGATAAAATTGAACCACAATTTTGATCCTTCAATTCAAATTCCACATCGCTCACTGCACTTATCATGCTATTACAAAGAGAATTCTGTCGTAACTCTGATACCTTCATTAGATAACATCTCATTGGCTAAAACCCTTCACTTAACACATTTCAGGAGGAAAATTTCAACATGCAACCAACTTCCTATAACCGCAGGAAAACAAAAACCTCAAGTCGTCGCCGGAACCGCCATAACTCTTTAGGAACCTTTTTATGCATAACATAAGCATGAATAAAATACCCCTGAATCAATCAAATTGCGGAGGCTATCAAGCCCATAAGTATAGCCACTAAACATCTATATAGCCTTACCACACCGAAGGAACCGATAATTTCCTTAACCATGTTGATCCAAACCACTACTAGACATCCTCAACTTCCTCTGATTTTCCTTTTTACTTGCCTTCAGGTAACACCTCTCTTACCAGCACACTATGGATCCCAATTAACACTCATCCTAAGTGACCCCAAATTGCAAGACCGCTTCGCCTCGATACCCATAAGACACTTTATACTCTCCTCATGCACTTAGTAGTACCTTTGACTGATACACTAGTTCCTAAAATATCTTCTACGAATCTGAAGTTGTATCTTCCATCTTTCTAAAATTGCACCACAGACCGGTGGTAACATAGAAATTCTCCAAATTCCTTTCACATTCCGCTGCAAAACTAAATCCTTAGCCACGGAACGAATCTGGAAATCCTTAGGCACCACACCTTGAATCTTAAACCCACTAGAACTATCATTGAGCGTCATCCACTCTCAGCTAGTCCCGAATATAAAAACCACACAACTAGTGCTCTGTTAGTATACGAATACTCTAAAGAAGAAACCGAATAAATCATTTCCCTTGTACATCAAATCCACAAGAAGTATAAAATCTGAGTCATTCCACATCCTTCACATATCAATAAGGTGAAACATAGCACACATCCATCAAATTCCTTGCTTGAATAATCGTAGATGTTTTCTTCCCTTAATCATAACTAATCCACCAACATACCGATATTCAGAAACTACAAAGTCGTATAGCCACGTGATCCACTCATAGATGGTAGGCTCCCCCACTTAGCTTTAATCCATACTCACAAACTCCAAGGACCCACAATGACTTCTCCTCCTGGCTACCATGATCCACACCGTTACTCGGACAAATTTCTCGCAAGCTCTTGTTAAACTTTTCATTACATATCCTGAATTATCATCCCCAAGCACGTACTCGACTTCCTGACAACCGCGCCATCTTCTTCAAGCGATCAAGCACACATCATAGTACATACCTCATGTTGTATAGAATGTATTCTTTGTAGGAACTTTATTAGGAATCATGTGATCCCTAACCTTCTCACAGGAGATAGCCCACTTGTGTAACCTCATACCAACATCCCCAACGACATTACCATAGTTACATATACCATGAAATCAGTTAATTCTACTAGGTCCACACTTACCGGCCAACCATAAAAATCCTTTCATTCCATTAAAATCAATTAAAGGTACAACAATACATTTGAAACTCGAGGTTGTATTGCATCCCAAAACAACAATCATGCATTCCTATCCCTCTTCATTCCAAGCAAACTCCTTTCCAACATATTCAAACTTCCTAGGTAAAGAAGCCATCATCTCAAACAAACATAGACTTAGTCTTCTGCCCATCGTGTTCCTTCTCATCATTCACTGCTAAAAGTGTTGCCTCAAATCATGATCCATCTCTATTACGGACGAACGAATGAAATACCATAGCCTCTTAACCACCTCGAGGATCATCTCCCTTGAACCATCGGAAACAGAGATACCACTTTGACCCTAAAGCCTCCACACACTGCCATCTTTGATTATTGCTTCTTAGGTACCATTTCACAACACCTTGCCCCGAAGGCAAACCAATGAATTTCATCATTCCGACGAGCCCTATAACGTTCAAACAAGGACGTGGACTCCATGTTATCAACACCAATTCTACTATGTTTGTGAATGCCATATCTTACAACTCCGCCAGCCAATGCCTAAACATCCATAGTCTAGTTTCCTCTCCTCTGTTGGAATTACATGCCGAATTTCCCATTCATGAACTGAAAAATCCCTCTCCCAATCATTCACTACGTGATAACAACACACGAACACCATTATACACCGTGTATTGCCTTGAACCCATAGGAAACACCAACACTGGATTGAAATGACTGAACTCCCCTCCATGTGGCGACGATAATAGTCCACTCGTATCCGCAGGTAAAACCGTCCTGCACCATATCTGTAGGATTTCCACACCTCATCGATGCCCAAGTTATGCCGAATGATCGACATCGCGTAAGAATGAGTATGAAGGAAATGAAGACATCAACTTCAATAAAATCAAATAGCACGACGAGGAATCAAGAAAGGATAATTCTCCTGACAGTCTTGTAGCCTCTCGAAGATAAGTACAGACGTCTCTGTACTGATCCCAAGACTTTACCAAACTTGCTCGTGACTCATGAGACCTAAGTGAACCTAGTTCTTTGATGCCAAACTGTCATGACCCAGATCCCATAATAGGTCATGATGGAGACCTACGATGCTGCTAGGAAATACAACACGTGAACCTTCACTTAGATATCCATTTCAATTATTAAAACTCGGGGATTTCATTTAATAAAAAGAATAAAATCTAGCACTCATAAAAACATGTGATTTTCTTTACCAAATTTCCGAGTATAAATAAATCACAAAGTGAAGTGATAATAATAATATTAAATACAATTATGCACATCAACTAAAAAATCTGAAAACTCGGTGTCACAAGTGCATGAACATCTAGTGGAATATACAATACTACTATAATAACTATCTGGAATATAAAAATAGTCAGGATAAAATAAATGAATATTATGAGGTCCTCAATAATCGGATACTACCTTGAATGGAACCTGTATTGGTCAACAGCAGATAAAATGTCATGTCTCAAGTCAGGAAAACTCACGGGTACACTAACTTTTTATTAAATATTACGTACGACCGCCCGACCCTATAAGAGTGTTTCGTACAACTGCCGAGGCGAGTGGCCTGATCCCATAAGAGTGGTTCATAGAACTATCGAGGCGAACTGCCCGATCCCATGAGAATATAATACTCTGCCGAGGCAAATGCCACTATCCCATTAGAATATATTACATAATCCTGCTGAGGAGAACAATTCGATCCCATAAGAGCATATTACAATATCTTGTCGAGGCGAACGACCTGATCCCATAAGAGTACTGCTGAGGCGTTCAACCCATTCCCATTAGAATATGAAACTTTAATTGGTATTTGACCCCACTAATGAATATACGTGTGATTTATGAAATTCAAGAAAACTTTCCGATAAATACGCACAACGCGATAGAAAATCCATAAGGGAAGTACAATTTCCACGGCTAATCAAGTATCTCGTCATGTATTTAAAATAGCAAGTCCATTACGCGAGTCTAATCTCAGGATATAATGTAAATTGAAGCATCTAAACAGGCAAGAATAACTCAAATAGTACATTTAAAGCATGGCATGAGTCAAAGTCTACATGGACATATTATGGAATTCTAGCATACGCACGGATACTCGTCACCTCATACGTGCATAGTCCCATAACACGTAGCACATACCAATATAACACCTACGAGGTAAATTCTCCCTTACAAGGTTAGACAAGAGACTTACCTTGCTCCAAAATCCGATGACCAACTCCGACGCCTCTCTAGCACCTCAAATTTATGCCAACAATCCGACACTAATAAAAAAATGTGCAAACAAATCAAATATACTTCAATACTCATAATTTAACAATTTGTAATAACATCCAACTCCGCTCGAAAAGTCAACAAAAATCAACCCCCTGGCCCACGTGTCCGGATTCCAAAAACATTCGAAGATAAATATTACCCGTAGCACCACGAACTCAAATATATAATTTATTCCCAATTTCATGTCCAATTTCGTGGTCAAAATCCAAAGATACCAATTCTAGGTTTTCTTCTAAAATCCCACAATTTCTAACAATTTTCATGTTAATACCCATATAATCCATGTATTTAACTCATAATGGGTAGGAATCATTTACCACATGATAGATGATGAATATGGCACTCCAAAATCGCCCCAAGGTCGGCTCCAATGAGAAAAATGAGATGAAATGAGCCAAAACCAATTTGAAACTCTTATACACTGCCCAAGTATCCTTCTTCGCGAACACGGCACGCGCCTCGCGTTTGCGAATCACACTCAGCTTCAGCTCCCAAAATTTTCTACGCGAACGCGGAGCTTTACCAGGCTTCTCCTTCGCGAACGCGACCTGGCCATCGCGGACGTGAAAAACCATCTGACAAAACTTTCGTGAATGCGATGCTCAAGTCGCGAACGCGAAGCCCAATGACCTCTTGCTCAATCTTTCTTCATGATCGCGTGCTTCCCACCGTGTTGGCAAAGATCAAAACCAGAACTAGTAATAAGTTTTTGCAAAACAATCCGACATGGTCAAAAACTACCTTAAACACAACTGAGGCTCCCGGAGCCCCGTCCAATCATTCAAGCTAGTCTGAATACCTTATCCAAGCTTATCAAAAGGCTCAAAACGCTGCGAATAACATCAAAACCACAAATCGATGATCAAAATCCTTCTTTTAGCTTCGAAACCTTAAAACTTCAACGAACGCGTTCGAATCATACTTGAACATTCAGAAATTATGCTAAATTTTACATATAAGTCACAAATCAAAATATTAATCTATTTCAACGCTTGAAACACAAACGGACATCGATTACGTCAATGTCCACTTCAAATCAAACTTAAGAAATTCTAAAACCTTCAAAATGCTAATTTTTCACAATAAGCTCCAAAACACTCCCGGCCCACTCAATCCCAACATACGCCCAAGTCCAAAATCATCATAAGAACCTATTGGATTAATCAAATTCTTATTCCGTGATCGTTTACTCAAAAGTCACACCTTGGTCAACTCTTCCAACTTAAAGCTTTTGAATTGAGACTTATTCTTCCAAATCAACTCCAAACTTCTTGAAAATTAAAACCAACTACACGTGCAAGTCATAATAGATGAAGTGAAGCTACTTTAGGCCTCAAACTGCCGAACAACGAGCTAGAGCTCATAACGGCTTGTTAGTTATTACAGTATGGGGCAGTGGTTGCAGGTCTGGAGTAAGCAAAGGTAATGGGAATCGACCAAATCAAAATCAAAAGCAATACTTAGTTAGTGTTTAATCAAATGTAAGGGACCTAAGTGGCTAGAGAGACATGGATACAGCAATACTTGGAACACGTATGAGACTTGTTACACCAATTCCAAGTGTGGAAAACCTTCAAATTCCAAGGGAACAAAATGTAGAAGAAGATGCATTGGAAAACCTAGGATCAGTGGCTGATGTGACGAATTCTTAAAATGCAATTGTAGTGCAACTATTTCATTTAGCTGTCGACCAAACCAAGAACGAGGTAAATTTTAATTATCTAACGTTTAATTAGGGAAATGAATTTGTTAATAATTTTCAGTATGGAATATTTCATGAGGATAAAAAGCAATCACAACGATTATGAGTGCAAGTTGCTCGATACTATTTGATAGAAGAATTATATCAAAAGTTGTTCGATGGACCTCTAGCTAGATATATTGGGCATGCATAAACTGAATATGTGATGCAAAAAGTGCATGAAGTTCACTGCGGGAATCACGCAGGTGGAAGATCATTGGTAAACATTCTAATAAGAGTAGGATATTATTGGCCAAGAATGGAAGATGAAGCGGAAATATTCGTAAAATAGTGCGGTAAATGTCAACAGTATGCAAATAACTTGCATCAACCGGTGGAACTGCTTCATTCGGTAATTTCACCATGGCTATTTATGAAATGGGGGATGGATATCGTAGGTCCATTACCGCAAGCACCAGGAAAGGTACGTTTTTATTTTTTTTAACTGATTATTTTAGTGGAAGCAAGCACCTTTAAATAGATATGTGAGAAAGAAGTCATACACTTCATCTGGGGAAATATAATTTGCCGATTCGGAGTTCCAAAGGAAATCATATGTGATAATGGACCCCAATTCGTGGATACAAAGACAAATGAATTTCTTAAAAATTGGAAAATCAAAAGAATAATGTCATGACAATTTCATACAGTTGCTAATTGGCAGGCAGAATTGGCAAATAAGATAATTGTCAATAATATAAAGGAGTGTCTAGAAGGATCAAAAGGCAGGTGTCCCTCTATACTACTGGGGGGGTGCTATGGGCTTATAGAACGACATCCAAAACAAGTACGGGAAGAAACTCCATTTCACTTGTTTATGGTACTGAAGCCCTAATCCCATAGGAGACAGGAAAATCGAGTCTGAGCTACAAACATATAGATGAATTATCAAATGATGAAGAACTTCATACAACTTTGGATTGACAGAAGAATGAAGGGAGTCGGCTTCAATACAGATGGCAGCTAAAAGCAAATGATAGAACGACATTATAACAGAAAGGAAAATCTTCGATACTTCGAAATTGGGGACTTCGTCCTTAGGAAGGTGTTTCATTCAACACAGGCGGTGAATGCGTGGAAATTAGGTCCAAGCTGGGAAGGACCATACTTAGTCCGAGACATCACTGGGAAAGGAGAATACAAGTTAGAGACCATGGACGGAAAAGTGTTACCTTTCAATTGGAATGCAATACAGTTAATGAAATACTATTTTTGAGAAAGTACTCACGGTCAGTATCTCTTGATTCATTATTTGTTTGTTCATATAAAGTTTACTAATTTAGATGATAAGTAGAAAAGCTAAAACCAAACGATGATATTAGACTAAAAAAGACACTTATTCTCGATCAAGATTGCAATAGTCCTGATGGAAAGGGTTAAGCAGTTTTCATCTAAATGGTTTCCAAGTCTCGTCTGTAGTTGCTTTTCAAGAAAAAGGACCAAGAAGAGAAGCTAATCTGGCGTTCAAGTTTTTATATTTTATACTCAAACACTGGAAGACTATATGAGGAAATATTTTTCAAGAAAGGAAATTTCAAGAATCAATCTCAAGAAATGTGAAGAAATTTGAATTTGAAGAATTTCCAGCTCAAAGATGAAATGGGAAGTGAATAATTGAAGAAGAAAACTCCCAAGAGCTATTAAATTTTAATTAAAATTGACGCTAAAAAAATAGTCAGGGGATAAAATATTCCTGAAATCTACTTGTAATTCGGCTACAAGAAAGAAGTTGCAGAGATGATATCTACGAATATTTACTTTGAGAGTGCAAATAAAACTTCTCATATTACTTTATATTGTACATCAACATGAAGATGAGATGTTATCTTCATTAGGGTTGATTGCATAAAATTCCCTCTTTTATAACTAAGACCGTACATATTTAGTCACGGCATATTAAAGGATTCAATATATCGATGTAATGCAATAAAAGACTCGAGAAATTAAACGAGCAAAAACAAAACGTATATAAAACATGCCGAAAGTGATATTAAAGTTGATATCTTGTAAAAAGTCTTCAAAAGACATATAAGAACTTCACAAGCTAAGGAGCATATTGGGGAGGAGTATTGTCGGTAGAAGAATGATCAACTGGGAACTTGAAGTTCAAGGCTGAGGATTTCATTCTCAGGTATAGAAAAACTTTGACTTTGCTTAGTAGTTTCAATAACATTTTTAGTAATAGAAAGTTTAGCTTCGAGGTCAAAACCTTCTTGGATAGCCTCAGTCAATGTTTCGAAGCGAGTGGGAAGATAAGCCCAACTTACATCCAAAGTCAACGTATCCTCCAGAGCCTCATATTCTCTTTCTAATTGATCAACTTCTAACCCTCATGTTTTCTTTCTCAGCTTCGGCAGCATCATAGTAAACCTAAAGCGGCTCCAAAATAGACTCAAGGAATCTAACTTTGTTGGAGGAGGCACAAAGATCTTCTTGAGCTTGGTCATACTCACGAACTAGTTCACCTGCATATATTTCTTTTTTATTTAGAAGTTCTTTTAAACTTAGAATCTCTTCGGTAGCCTTTGAATGTTGCTCGGAAAAAATAGCTTACATCCTAGCCTTTTCCTTCTCTGCCTTATATGCTGATGCTTTCACCCCTACTAATTCAACGGTAGCTAGCTTGAGTTGTTGTTCCAAATCCTGCTTATCACGGGCCAAAACATCTTTTTTCCAACTGAAGGCTCTCAAACTGCTCCTTTCCAATTGTAAGATACAGTACCTAACACAACAACCTACTTCTAGGTCCAAGCTAATCTCCTCATCAGCTTCATACCTATTAAATTGATCTGTAAAAAAGAGGAGGAAAAAATCTTATACGCATAAGAAAGGCAAGAAATGAAAGAAATAGAATCAAAGAAATTGTATGGCCCCGTAAAAGTTTTACCTAAAATCCAAAATTTTATGGTGCCAAGTTAGATTGAGTAGTACGCTACGGACTTACAGGAAAATATTTTGCAGAAGAATGCATTTTTGCGGCCCATTATGCGGCCGCATAATCACTCTGCGAATCCCATTTTGGCCGCAGAGTGAGGCAGTCAATATGGCCAATTTTGAGGTCACTTTTGCGGCGAATTATGCGGCCGCATAACTTTTTCGCGGGCCGCATATTGGTCGCATAATCGTCCTCGGACTTTTGCGAAGGGAGGTTCTACGGTGCATTATGCGACCGTAGAATAGGTATGCGGACTGCATACTGGTTGCAAACCTGAACAAAAAATTCAAGCCCCTGAAGGCTGCGTTTGCGTTATTTTGCGGGCCGCATAGCCGTTATGTGGTTGCATACGCGACCGCAAATCTGTGTTGTGGCACCCATTTTTCTTATTTTAAACCCTGACTGTCACGACCCGAATTCCTACTCAGGTCGTGATGGCGCCCAACACCGAAGTCAGGTAGGCCAACACTAGTTACTAAAGAAATTACTTAAACAAATGAGATGTTCGAATACTTATCCAGTTTTAATTTAAGCAGTCCTTAAATGAACGTGAGGAAACGAGGCAATCTAATTTAAAGTAACTCAAAAATTGTTTTCCAGCATAAAACAGAGTAGTATAATACTAGTGAATCAACTACATGTGCCAAGACCTAGTGTCACAAGTCCACAGGCGACTAGTGGAATATATAAACAGACAAAATGAATGTACGACTGTCTGAAAAGGGGGCAGACAGAAATATCCCAAAAATGATAGAAACTCCACAGTGCCGCTGCAGAACGCCAGGAAGAGCAGCTCACCGTGTAGTCAAATCCCGGTAGTACTCTCAGCGACGAACACCCGAATGGTGACCAGGTGCAACAACCTCAGAACCTGTACATTTAAGTACAGAAGTGTAGCATGAGTACATATAAACAAATATCTACCCAGTGAGTATCCCGTCTAAACTCGAAGAAGTAGTGACGAGAGGTAGACGTGTTACTCACTAGGATCGTCATCAATAATATGATTTAATGAATCTAGACAGTAATAATCATTTATGGGAAAAAAAGTAGACATGAAGCATCAGTTACAAAGATAACAATCTCCTTGCAAGGGCCAAGTAACAATATTGAACACAAAAAAAAAAACAATATGTGATGACCAAAAAAGGGAAACGCTCTCTCCTCTCTTTTCTCTCCCTTGCGTTCATGGTGAACTAGGGAAGTTATGGCTGCCACTCCCTCTCCCCTGCCTTTGGCTGCGGGAGAGACAAATTCTAATCTTACTCTCAAGTCCTCTTATGCTACACGCCTGATCACAAATAAAACTGCCAAAATTCTTTCAAAAACACTACTTAAACCTATAGAATATATCCATGGGGAACCTATGATACAGTTTACAATGGAAGAAGTTCATCAATCTAGTGTTGAAGAAGGGCTACATCAAGTTGTGGTAATGAAACTAACTTATACGCATCCTACAGTCCATGAGTTGTGCAAGTTGATTCCGAAATTGTTTGGGATTAAAGGTCACTGCCGCATAGGACAACTTGAACATAGGCATATGCTTATTAGGTTTGATCTTTATGAAGACTATGTTCAGTTTGCATAAAAATTGTATGGATATATTCACTTCAATGGAGATGACTATCTTTACATATTATTTCCATGGACACTCCTATTTAATGCTAAGGAAGAAACATCAAGGGCTTGGGTTTGGATATCACTACCAGGGCTGCCGCCGGACTTGTTTGCCAAAACCTCACTACTTTCTATTGCTTTTTCTGTTGGAAAGCCAATGGCAATAGATAAGGCAACACAATATAAGTCCAGACCAAGCACAGCACGAGTAAAAGTGGAGCTTGACTTGCTAGACAACCATCCTAAGGGAATCAGGTTACAATATATTGATACAAATTCTGGAAAAATTATCGAACACTTTCAAGAATTTGTGTATGATAATCTCCCAAGGTATTGTAACTACTGTAAACGTCAGGGTCATGACGAAAAGATGTGTCGTTTGGTAAATGTACAAAACAAAGAGCAGCAAGAAAATTGGATTGAAAGCACTGTTGATAATGATCGTGTACTGCCTGCTCAAGTTTTGGCTTTGGCTGAGGAGATGAGCAAGGTAGAAAAATTACAAGAGGATGATAGGGACTACTTAAATTCTAAGTTGCAACAAAAAACTAATGCATCAAGTCGTGCTGATATTTCAGTTGATCAATCTCTAGCTAGAGTTGCCAATGCACTTAATTTGGTTAGGGAACCACTGATGATGAAGGGGACTGATCAGGTTAATAAAGCTGGGAATGTGGATGAAGCAGCTGTTGAGAATCGAGTGGAGCATGTGGTGTCTCAGAATGGCACAACTGATCGAGGTGCTACTTCAGCTACTAAGGGAGTTTCTCAAGGATCATATGTTGTTAAGTTGCATCATATAGCAGTTGTTGATAGTGTTGTGATAGTTCCAATTGCAGCAGCTCTTAATAGAGTTGTTAAAGATCTGAAGGATGCTGCAGGTACTATGTTTGATCGAGATTCAGCTGGTGTTTGTAAGGATCCAGGTGCTGGCCAAAAATATGCTAAAACTGGGCATCAAACAGCAAATGGACATGGGCAATTTAACGCGCATAAATTTACAGAACCAGTTAGAATTACATTCAATACAGCTGGTGATCGAGTTGCCGCAGTTGAAAAACCAGCAGGTGCTTTATCTACTGGTGATGTTTTAAAATCTGGTGCTAAGGCGGTGCAACAATCTAAAGGTGCAGCCTGGACAGTGGTAAATCATGTACACCTATCACCTAGTGAAAAGGATGTTTCCAGTTGTAAAAATCAGCTAACTATTGGAAAAAACATCAGTTGCTCTAATTTTTTTTATGCTTTGGCTGTTGAGAATGAGCATGGTACACAGGATGATGGACAAGTGGTTGCTTCGAAAGAAATTGTTCCACTTGATGAGCAAGAGGCAGTGGCAGTTACGCCAACATTGCATTTCTCCAGTCCGGATTTAGCTAAAATGGTGAAGAACGCCCAGGAAGCTATGTTGTTGAGTACAAATCCAAAGGTTAAGGCACCTTTGGTCGAGGTAAATACCTCAGTCTTTGAGGTCCCCTTACAATTGATGGAGTCCTTTGGTTATCATGCTGGTGAATCTGGACAGCATCTACTGTCAACAGGTAACAATAAACAACCTAACACGGGTAAGGATTCAATCTCTCATGCATCCACAAATGAGTTAAGTGGTGATAAGGATCAACAAGGTAAGACGAGTGCAATTGTTGTTAGTCATAAGACTTGGGGTGAGCGAGTTGTAGAGGCGGAAGAAGATTATGCAGATAGCATCCACGAGGAGAGTGACGATGAGGCAGCTCAATTTTCAGCAACTCCTCCATCGAAGGACGAGGCAACAAAGGTGTAAAGAGAGCAAGTTTCTAATTCTACGGACAGTGGACCAAAGAAGAGAGGATTAAGTCCGAATGCTCCTGCTTTTATACCATCCGGGCAGCAGCAAATAGTAGCAGCTACATCAAAAAATGACCCTAATACTAGCATAAGTTCGCCCATTACAAGGTACAATTTGACTCCTACAAATATCCTTCATGCTCTTGTTACTCATGATATGGATACTTTAAATTCTCTTGATAAGAAGGCAGTAGCTACTATCTCTAAATCTTTTGGAATAGTGGCGAAGAGTCATGAGCCAGAAGCTTTAATATTCGGATTAAATCCTACTGAAGCTTTTTGTTTGGATATGGGGCATGACCTTTATGACGAAGGGGAAGAACAAGAAATCCTAGACGCAAGCTTTGCTAATGTGGCTAGGGAAGGAGATCTCTCACCAAGACATATTAGAAGTGGATCGAATAAAAGTAAGAAGAAGGCACACGAGAGGCAACATAGTTGGGATGGCAAGGTCACACAAGAAGTTGTCACTAGAAAACTTCCAATGAGAGTCGCAAAACAAAAAGGGGGGGCTGCCCCTACCACCTCCACAAGATCAAATAGGTCCAAGAAGAAATGATGAAGTTTGAACACTTTTTGAAGATTGTTGAAGGGGAAAGCAAGGAACAATTTGAAGAACTCACAAACATGAAGAAGAAGGGACAAGAATCAAATTCTTACTACATTTTATTATATCGTTTTTTTAGTATTTTCATATGTAATATCATCACAGAGTATGTTATTAACTCCGTGATGATTATAGAATATTTGGTTCTTTCTAGTTCTTATTTTTTACATGCATGCTAGTAGGTGAGGTTTTTTTATGCCTCGATAGGATTTAGTAAGGTAAGGTTTAGACCCGTTTATGTTGCTTTAGTCCTATGCCTTTGGAAAGATATCCAATCGGCTATGAGATTATATGCCCTCATGAGACTTTGCCGGCAGCTACACCATGACTCCTCTACATGAGGCTGCCATATAGGGCATTGTGAGGCGCAGAGGAATGATTATATACCGAGGCATAAAGGCAACGCTGCCAATGCTATTTTCCCCCTTATTTGTACTACTCCTATGTGGTTCTTTTTTTCTTTTTTATTATTAATAAAACTAGCCCTAGGCTCCTCGCCAGGTGGATTTGCTCCAAAAAAAAGGGGGTCATCTTATGCACATCTAATTTGGACTATGTTCCGAGGCTCGAAAGCCTCCATTAATCTCACCTCAATGTGTGTGCGCAGCTCGGGCGCGTAGCCGGGAAGCCTTTATGTGAAAAACTTGATTAAGAGTTAAATTTATGATAATTAATTGAATAAAGTTGACTTTGGGCAATATTTTTGGTAAACGGACCCGGATCCAGGATCCAACGGTTCCGTAAGGTCCGTAGGAAAATATGGGACTTGGGTGTATGCCCGGAATCGAATTCCGAGGACCCAAGTCTGAGAAATGAATTTTTAAAGAAAATTGTTTTTTAAAATATTAAAGGCTTATGAAAAAGAACCTTGATGTGAAACCTGTGTTGGCGAGCCCGTATTATGATTTCAGAGCCCGGAACAGGTTCAATATGTGTTATATAAGTCATCTATGAAATTTGGTGTAAAACGGACTTGATTTGATTGGTTTCGGATAAAATGAGGAAAATTGGAGTTAATGAAGTTTTGAGAAATCTCATAAAATTTGAAATTTGGTTTGGAAGGTGATTTTATGTTCCCGAGGTCCGATTGAAATTCCGAGACCGGGAATAGTTCCGTTGTGTCATTTATAACTTGTCTACAAATTTTGAAGTCATTCCGAGTAGTTTAGGCTGGTTTGGCGCGTTGAAGTGAATTCTAGAATTTCAAAGTTCTTAAGTTTGATTGATTTGGTTTTGGGGTTTGATTTCGAGTTTCGTTGTTGTTTTCCATGTTCCGGAAGTTCGAGCGAGTCTGTATCATGAATACAGACTTGTTGGTATATTTGGACGGGGCCTCGGGTGGGCCCAGGTGCCTACCGGACACAACACGAGGCCAAAAACCAGCTAAAACAACTGCTGGTGCACAGCAGCTGGTGTGACCGCAGGTGCGGTTGCCCAGCCGCAGGTGCGGAACCGCTCCTGCGGTCCCAGCCTCGCAGGTGCGGAGCCTCCGCTGGTGCGGAAACTCCCCTCCGCAGGCGCGACCTCAGCCCCCTTGCCCAAAGTCCGCAGGTGCGAGCTACAAGCCGCAAGAGCGGGTCCCGCTGGCGCGGACTCCCTCCTCACGGGCGCGATGCCGGGGTTCCAGGCCCTTTTCTGCACGGGCGGTTAGTTTCTCGCAGGTGCGGGACCGCACCTGCGGTCCCAAGGTCGCAGGTGCGGAAAACCCTGTTGGCAGCCCCTCTTAAATGCCCAATTACGGGATTCTTCTTCATTATTCAATCCCAACTTCCATTAGAGATCCTCCAAGCTAGGGAAAGGACTGCCCAAGTTCAAACTCATCAAGTTAAGTGATTCCTAGTCCGTTTTTCATGACTTTTAACATCAAATTCAAATAAAATCCTCTTCCAATTATCTTACAATTCATAGGAATTGATAGAAAAATTTGGGGTTTTGGGAAAATAGTGAAACTTCATTTTTAGCCAAAAATTCCTAAATAAATTATGTAATTACGATCCTTAGGCTTCGGGTAGTTCATTCCTTCGAAAATTTCCGGAATTTGGCCATGAGAGGCCGCGGTCGGAAATTGAGAATTCTTCAAGATTAGTGATTTTATTGAATAACTAATATGAGTTATCACATCGTACATGCATTGATGTTATTATATATCTTTTGACTAGTTGCGAGTCCCCGGGTATAGAATTCGGAGTTTCGGGCGCAATTGTTGTCCGAGGGGTAGATTCGGCATGAGGTGAGTCTCCTTTCTAACCTTGTAAGAGGTAATTGTCCCCATAGGTGATATATATGCTATGTGTAACTTGTTTGGGGGCTACGTACGCACCAAGTGACGAGAGTCCGTACGTAGCGGCTATTATTGTTATGTCCGGGTAGTTAGGCCCACATCATGCCTTGTATGTTTCCTTGCAATGCCTTAAATATGTTTCTTTCTTTTCGTTGAAATGCTCTTATGATTTATTGTAATGCTATATTTCCTACGAAATGTTGTTTTTGCATCATGTTGTTCTTCTGAGGTCTATTGAAATGAAATTCTGAAATATAAGGGAGCGGGCCGTACGCCACGGCGGATTTTAAATGAAATTGTGAAATATAAGGGAGCGGGCCGTACGCCACGGCGGATTTGAAATGAAATTGTGAAATATAAGGGAGCGGGCCGTACGCCACGGCGGATTTGAAATGAAATTGTGAAATAAAAGGGAGCGGGTCGTACGCCACGGCGGATTTGAAATGAAATTGTGAAATATAAGAGAGCGGGTCGTACGCCACGGTGGATTTGAAATTAAATTGTGAAATATAGAGGAGCGGGTCGTACGCCACGGCGGATTTGAAATGAAATTGTGAAATATAAGAGAGCGGGTCGTACGCCACGGTGGATTTGAAATTAAATTGTGAAATATAGAGGAGCGGGTCGTACGCCACGGCGGATTCAAAATGTAATTGTGAAATATAAGGGAGCGGGCCGTACGCCACGGCGGACTCAAAGATTTTGTGATTTTTGTTTCATTCGGTGGTCTTACTCTTGAAAGTGCTTTATTGTTTAAGTTCAGTAGCTGTTTGGATTTTCTCTGCTTTCATTATATGTATTTGTTGCTTATTTCCCTGGCATGCCTACTGTATTTCATCATATTTTATCACATGTTACTACTGCTGGACCCTAGTGAGTATCGAGTCGACCTCTCGTCACTACTACTTCGAGTTTAGGCGGGATACTCACTAGGTACATATTTATTAAATATGTACTCATGCTGCACTTTCTTTTCTTTTCTATACTTGACTGTACAGGTCCGGAGGCTGGCACGTCTGACTATCAGGTCGGCGCTAGATATTGATACCGTGGTCATACTTCTCGGTGAGCTGCTTTCTCGGCGACTTCCTAGCAGCACCCTGGAGCTCTTTTGTTACATTTCTCCGCTCATTTCATTCAGACGGAGACTCTGTATATATTGTAGTCATTGTATATTCAGTAGTTTCCCATGACACTCGTGACACTAGTTCCTGGGACACACGCGTAGTGTATATTTATATTTTGGGGTTTTGGGATGTATATCTATGTGTGCATTGTATTTCAACTTGTATGTACTAGGATTTCATTTCCGCTCAAGGCTAGTATCATGTTTGTCGTTATAAATGGGGAATCTTTGACTGTTTAACTAGATGGGAAAGGTATCACTTGGTGTAATTATTGTTGGCTTGCCTAACTCCGTCGTTGGGCGTCATCACGACTTGGATTGGGATTCTGGGTCGTGACAACGTGGTATCAGAGCACTAGGTTCACGTAAGTCTCACGAGTCATGGGCAGGCCCAGTAGAGTCTTGCGGATCGGTACGGAGACGTCTGTACTTATCTTCAGGAGGCTATGGGGTGTTAGGAAACTTCCCCTTATTCATATCCTGTCGTGAAATCTATGATGTACTCAATTATTCTTCCATTCTCTCGCAGATGGTGAGGACGCGTGCATCCCATGTTCCTGGTCCGGGAGAGGCCGCTGCCCCGGCTGCCCAAGGTCGGGGTAGGGGCAGGGGTAGAGCACCTGCTCGAGGTAGGGGTCGAGGACGTCCCAGAGCTACTCCAGGGGCACCACCAGAGGACCCTATTATAGAGGAGCAGGATGAGGTGCCTCCAGTAGCACCTGCTCCAGTGGATTTCATGACGGGGCCAGGCTTCCAGGAGGTCATGGGCCGTATGCTGAGATTCATGGACACTATGTCTCAGGCTGGTTTATTTCCAGCCGACCCTACAACTTCTCAGGCGGGAGGGGGAGTCCAGACCCCTACGGCTCAGGCCATAGGTCCGGCAGCAGCAGCACGTCATACCCCGGGCACACCGCCCATGGGAGGGGTTCAGCCGGTAGTAGCAGCCCTAGAGCCCAGGCCAGTTGCAGAGGGTGACCAGC